>JAQFZH010000762.1:0-27677 GCA_034695485.1 Entomobrya nivalis
TAATCACTCAATTTAACGAAGTTTGTAAATCAAATTTGGTTATCTGAATTTCTATCGAAATCCTTGTTTGAGATAATTGATATGAATATATATTTATGTATATTAAGATATATATATATATCAACACTGTAGACACTAATATTATGTATCTATTTTTTATAAATCTACAATACAAGCAATGATGTATATATCTAAAAACAAATGACTGAATGTGTGTAGTCTATTTCAAACTAAATTAATATTTCGGTTACAACTTTTAAAAAAATCTTGAGCTGAAAATTAAGGTGCACTCAACGACGTCTTCTCTTATGTGTCGTATAT
Organism: Entomobrya nivalis; assembly: GCA_034695485.1. Classification (NCBI taxonomy): domain Eukaryota; kingdom Metazoa; phylum Arthropoda; class Collembola; order Entomobryomorpha; family Entomobryidae; genus Entomobrya; species Entomobrya nivalis. The sequence continues at coordinate 322 of JAQFZH010000762.1, forward strand.
TTCATAACAAAAAACCCACACGTTACCAAGCAGGCACGGCTTGTCAAGATTCTAACCTTTTCTTACATCGTCCAACTTTTCTACAATTAGTGCTTGTATATTATATTTTATTTGGTAGCATGATAACACAGGATGCAAAAGAAAATATGTATTCGTACTAAATTTATTTGTAACGAAGAATTATTTAATTAAAAATGCAAAAAACTAACTTGGTTGATTAGAAAAGCTTTATTACTTTTATTTAGCAGCGGCTGAACTCTCAACGACGTCTTAATACGGCAAACCAGCTAGTTTAAGCCAAATTTCAACAAAGTCTATATATCAGCTCATTATTTAGCAGGCAGTTCACCTTTCGATGAACTGACTGCCTAGTTAAGATACCAATGTATGAAAGCTTATATACATTGCTAATATTTACAAATAAAACATAGAAACGACTCGGCGGTTTGCAAGCAAATTTCACCTTGAATTATTTAAAACTGCATGTATGTGAATAATACTATAAATTATGTGATATAAGCTGAAAATATTTATGTATCAAAAACTTTACTAAAATTCATAGTCCTTCCAGAAAATCAGTTTTCAAACAAATTTCATACTAAAAATAAGTTATGTTTTGGTGTATTAATACATGTATGCATGCTTATCGTATACGGTAAGTATACCTGCTTAAGTTAGTATTAAATGGGTAAGGTATATACAGATATGTTAACTGAGTAAACACTTTTGGGTGTGCGCGCATGTATTAACATTATAATCATACAAAACAGGGAATGCATACTTATTTGTATATAAATGAATGCAAGTAAGTTTGGCTTGAAATGAATGAAGCTCTGACGTGATAATTTACAATCTAGTTTTTTAAATGAAAACTTTGATTTTGATGTACAGATCAGCGAATATGAAACTTTTATTATGAAACTGTGTATAATCTCGTTTTAGTCAGCATTCACAGCCATTTACTTTTGAATTCAAGGTAAAACATAAAATGTTAGACCCGAAGAAAAATGATTTAATCTTGACCACCGGTCAACTTTTATAAATACCAATATATTTAGTATCGTTAAAACAACATGTCTTTTTGGCTCCCTTATTGTTTCAAAGGTTACCTGCACCAATTACAGTTTTTTTTGGAAATTTTCAGTGAATTCAACACAAATTTATTAATTAAAAGGATTCAATATTTGACTTACAATGCCCGCAAAAGATCGTTACCAGAATTTACGTTTATATGTTCTTGTTAAACAGGTAAATAATGTAGATAATAATCGACTCTAAAAGTTTTTTATAAAAACCGAAGTAATTTCCAAGAACATGAAATCTTATTTATTTATTTTATTTTATTGTTGTACAATAATTACTGAGGGTTCCATCAAACATTTCAAAGTTATTAATGATTAAACTACATATTAATTAAGTTTAAAAGAAAATAAAAATTCAAAAACTTTGCCTAGAAACGAAGTTTTTTCACATAATTTTTCCAGTTCAAAAACAACAGTTCAAATAAAGTGTTAAAAACTATAGGTTGAAATAAACGAACAATACTACAAATAATAATAAGATTTAGATATTTGATCATTTTTATCTAGGTAATTTAAACTATTGTAATCTGTTTTAATGTGTGTGTCGATAAAATGAATACAAATAATTCATAACATTTCAAATAAATTTAGTATTTAAAATTTAATTTACAAAATACAATATTCAAAGCAACTCTTCCAAATTATAATCAAATTATCCAGAGCTTTGAATCCAAATGCATACAAAATCTCAATAAATTTAACATTTAACCTGAGATCTTTTTAAATAAAAAAACATTATACTGACGATTTGACCAAAATGAGAAAATAGTCAAACATTTAACTTCTTTCCTTACAAAGTAGGGCAGTTTAAAATGTACTATTATTGCATTGAGAGCTAGCTCAAAAAAAAAAGGTTCAGCTTACCTTGTAATTACGGTAACTGTAGTCTAACAAGTTTATATGAATAGTTAAGGTACATGAGCTAGATCATACTATGATTATGGTTCTTGATGGTGACTGAAAAAATGTATATACTAACTAGCTTTTTTTAATCCATTAAATAAAGCAAAAAATAAAGCAGAGTTATTGGCTTTCGATCATAAATACGAAATTGCATATTAAATACTTATTTGGTTAATTGATTATACAGTGATCATTATACTGGGATATTATGCTCCTTTAGCTCTCCCTGAAATATTTGGTTGTCCGGTTTCCTTTACTTGTATTTTAAATAAGTTTACTGATAAGTCATTTTGATCCCAGTAGTTATAATTGGTATACCGCTGCACCCATTCATAACTACTGAATTACTTCACTTAACATAACGAACACTTTTCTCATCTTAATATTACTCTTAGCCAAGCTAATACATTTCAAATATTGCAAAACTATCATAAATTTGACAAAGTTGAGCGTATTTTTTCATTTTGACTCGCAGTTGATTTACATGTAAGTTCTCTCTGCATCTTTCGTTCCAACAGAGCAGTACTAAGAACCAAATCAAATAAATAAAAATATTCCAATCATCTCATAATTTAAAAATGCATATTTTTTCCCAATTTTATACCGCACATTCACCGCTTTCATGGCATTTTGTCCATGCTTTGTCCACTTGTCCTCACGTTTTTCGCATTCTATATTTTTCAAGTTTACTAAATCACACAATATAAGATATAATGTGAATTGAGTTTGTTCTACAATATATTTCTTACCTCCACCTTTTTTGTGAAAAACCAACTTGTACACAGTGTTCTTCTCTAATCCTTCATTTAGCAACACAATTCTGAAATAACACAAAATAAAAGTGGCATATTACTCAGATTCCTTTAAATGTAAACTGAAACTAAATATGACAGAAAATTAAATCAGCATAAAAATTCTCAACTGGAAAACTAGATTTTAAATTAAAATTAAGGAAATGCTTAATTTAAGCAAAACTATTATAATCTGTCGTTATGTTTGGCTTGAAAAATCGTTCTGATTTGTTTGCTTGTTTGTACAAATGTTTTATAAATAGCACGTTTATATAGTAATATAATTTCGTTTAAGTTTTGATCAAGAAACTTGAAAGTTGCATCGGAACCAATATCAGCTTCACTCAAATTTTTACACATTTGTTGAAATATTACTGAGACATACCTTTATTCAGGTTTTTAGATACCAGGCTAATAGAACATCAGCTCGGTAAACCATCAGGGTTACTGCGTAGTTGTAAAAATTCAAGTTGTATATTATTCTCTTCATCGTTTTTATCCTTTCCTGACCCATTTCTAAAACACATTCTTTTGGCCAACTGTAAATAAAATAAAACAGAGTAAATTATTGTTGAATTACTGTATAAATGTTTTTAGATAAGCTTCACTATTCTATCTACCTTTTGTTAAAAAACAATAAGAGCTATCATTCTCAAAATTCTTCCTGGTGTTTTTAGACCCACATATTTCAATTCTCCAAATATTAGCTCGAATCTACTTGTGTCCACCAATTTGGGGAGGATTACATCCACGAATTTTCAGAGCAGGCTGCCAGTAGACAACTTTATTAACATAAATCCTTTTCACCTGAAATTAAAAGAAAAAAATTATTGTTTGTTTTTTTGGAAATAACATATAATAATAGTACCTAAAATCAATTTATATTTAACGACACAGTTTACATACATATCACACAGACAAAATCTACGTGTAGAATGCTTTTTGTTCCGAAAATTTTCCGAAAACAAACTGTATTCAACATGGAATAGATTCAAACAAGAGATACGAAAATATCTAACAAAAATAATTCACCAACATTTACAAAGATACTCAGTTTTTATCATTATTTTATATTTTATGCTACCCTGCCCAGTTTTAAGAAACCACTGAACGAAAATTTAATTTTTGAGGTGGAATTTATAAATAATATTCAACTACTTTCAGCATTAGAATTAGTTAATTTCAGTTTGATCTTTACATTAAGGTGAGTACACACGATCATAATAAAATCTATTATTTTACTTTGCATGTTTCTTCAATACCAAGTTTTTAAGCTGATAATTTTAGACAAAGTAAAATAAATAAAGTAAATACATATGTAAGTCATATTTTGAAAAAAAAAACTTTTTTCCTAACAAAGGATAGCAGATTTACAAGTTTTCTTATTGCATTAAAAGCTAGCCTAATTTTTTCTTGAAAAATTGTATGCGGGTTTTATTTCAGTATATAAATTATTATAAATATAAACATCTATGCACATAAATTTACAGTATTAAGTAGGTTTACAGGGATACCATACTTTTCTAAAGTTTGAATAATTTTTTCCTCACATTTCAAATTTACGTACAAATAATAATTATCAATATGCGAAAATCTGACCATGGTTTTTAAAAAAAATGGGACGAAATACCGAAAGCATATAAAATATTTGGATTTTATACAAAAAAAACTCATTTTTTTCACCAGCACGTTTTATCCTTCCATTTGTATTCTGTTATTACGAGTTTTAAAACAAATAATTACTCAAATAGATTCCTACCCAGATCTAGTTTTCTAACGAACCGTAAAGTGCCAGTTTCAAGTCAAATTATCACAGTAATAGTTTGTGTACAGCTAAAAGCATTCATCGCTACTAATTACAACTATTACCGATTTGGTTTATTTAACGAAACAAATGCTTTTGCAACATTAATAAGCCTCCTAACCAATCGAAGGCATTTACAATAGCTAGGAAAACTAACATTTATCGTTTAATAATTTCCATTCCAATCCGCATACAGTGTCACCTTATAAGTTCTCTGTTGCCCAGTTTATCTTTAGTACTGAGAATCTAATAAAATAAATAAAAATATTCCAATCACCTCACAATTTATAAAAAAAATTCCAATCACCGTACAATTAAAAAAAATCTTTTTCTAATTTGATTACGTTCATCCACCTCTTGCATGGGAATTTGTTAACTTTCGTTCATCTGCTTTCACAAAGTTCTCTTGATTTAATTTTCTTCTCGGTTTTGGGTCCATCACTAGATCACATAATTTCAGTCAACAGTAATTAAAACAAGATATAGTGTAAATTGAGTTGTTTTTTGTAATATACTGAAATTACTACACCTGTTTGTGAATACCCAGCTTGTGCACTGTTTCGCCTCTGATTCCTGGTTTAAGAACACAATTCTAGAAGAATGAAAATACATAGCAGTTTAATATTATGATATCCATAAATATAAAATGTTATTTGCTCAATCTAATAAATTTGATGAGCGAAAATTTACATAATAACAACAGCTTACACATCTTGTGAAAAATAGCACATACCGCTAGAATTAGCATAACAAATTAAACGACACTATATAGACTTCACGTAAAAAATCGCTAACGGGTCACACTAGTTAAATGTCAGGTAATTTTGTATAACATATTGTAATATTTGGTTGGAACAAATATGTAATTCTTCTTTGCTTTCTTTTTTTCTGAGAACGCTAAGGAAATTAAATCTTAGAAAATTATCCTCGTTTCAAACTTTAACTTTAAAATAGAATCCAGCTGATATAGTATCCTTTATTGGCTAAAATTGTACAAAAATTATAAGTTTTTACTACAAATGATATGTAACATTGAGATCTCATAAGCTACTATCATACTTTTTAGCTTTTTAAAATTGTACAACCTGAGTCGTCGGCTATTGTGCCATAAATATTATTATAATTTTTATCACGACCCAATTATTCCATGAAATTTTTTGAGGGCATAAACAGTCAAAGTATAATCCATACAATAGTTTCTCCTGTTCTACTTTAAACATTATCATGGACTTTATATGTACCAAAATATCTAGGGAATTTACAGCTAATAAGTTCATTTGCTATTTTATGACTTGGGAAAAAATGAACAGTTTTCACTGATAATTATATATAACATCAAGAAAGCTTTAACTACTACCAAACTTTTCTGCTTTTTATTTTATCGGCTCTAACCGGAGTTGTTGGCTGTTGTACTATCGAAATGTTGTATTTTTCATCGAGAATAAGAAATTTTTTTTTGAGGCCACCATACAGATAAAGCCAAATCCCCAAAATATTATCTGTACTTATGTTTAAAAGTTGAGCGTGGGATTTATATGTACCAATATATTTAAGACACTTGCGGATAAGAAGCGCAATAAACTGTCAAGATTACTAGCTTGACCGTACGGTAAACATTTTTTATGAGCACAGGAGTACTGAGAAAAACCTTACGTATTTTAGAAACTGGAAAACTCTCATAAACATTATTATGCTTCACCTAACTTTACCCGTTTAAAAATTCTGGTTTTTGACCAAATAATATTAGTTCTTCCTGTCGTAAAATATTTCATTCATGTTACTCGTCAAGACGAGCCAAAACGAAAAATATTTGATCCAGAGATTATACATTTGTAACGACTAAATATATGAAATACTACCCATCAAATTGGCAAACTGACAAATGTCATTTACACACATATGTAATAATCCTCATATATCTGTTCAAAAGGGAAATAAGCTTGTCTAATTCAGTGGCATTTTTCCATTAAAAGATTAAGTACCTTTTTTCTGAGCCCAATGTCACACGAATGCATATAAATACGTACTACATCTGCCTTTTCTGATAATCCATCCTGTCATTTTTGCATTCCAATTCCTGTTTCCGGTTCCATCACTATAACAAACATTATATATAAATTGAAAAAGGTGCTGATTTTTGCATCGATATTTCTGTACAAATTTGAAAATCCTCTTATCTAGCTTCCGGGCACATACAAGACATGGTATTATCCATATGATTTTCCAGCACCCTTCGACTATTTTGACGAAGTTTCTCTTCACGGTTTATAGTAGTCTTCTTACATCTAGAAGAAAGTAGAGCGTGAATCCCATTTCTTGAATGTTGAAGCAAGCTGCCGTTGTAAAGTTATGTCAGAAGGGAACATTCCCGTCTAAAAAAATAAATTATAATATTTATCATTTTTCATTAGCCTTTTTGATGAATTTTTTTTAAATCCAGTTATTTACCTAAATACTTTTGAAAATGTACGGTTAATTAACTAAAGCATTTATTTAGTTAATTCCCAATACTAAATAAATCACTATTTTACCTTGAACCTGTATACGTACTCATGTTGCGTTTTTAGGGCAAGTAATAATTTGAGCCTACGATTTGTCGTGTATGTCAAGGACGATACATGTTTTTCAATGAAACGACTATATCATTGTAGTGTATGCTACAAATGTTACAAAAATAAAAGTTATAAAAAAGTATTTAAATTCTTGTAACAAAAACCTGGGATTTTACTACTAGTAAAACTAACTGAATATATATTTAATTGTTTCTGAAAAGAATCTGGTCATGTTTCGTTCATTGTTGTTTGTTCAAAACACCTGGTTCCACTAAAAAATTAATACACGTATGTGATATATAGAAATATACTAATAAATATTTAACCAAGCATATAGTGAACATACGCTGCCTGCATGCTGAACGACGATATATATTATCTTCAATTGATATGGTAAGTAGGGCAAGTTTTGACGAAACGAAACTTAACGAAAAAATATCAACGAAGGTCGCAAAATTAGATAAACGATTCACACAGACGAATATGTGTGTAAAGTGTTAAATGCTATTTGTGAAATCAATTTTTTTCAACAAAATGTATTTAACATTGTAATATATTAGAGCGAGTGGTACGTAAATTTATAACACAGATACAGATATACAGAAAAAATTATGCGAGATTGGACCTGTATTTATCGAGATATTAAATTATCAGCATTTGATACTGTATATAACCATGGTTCTTAGATAAAAAAATATATATATAGATAAATATCACCGCAAAACCACACACACGTAATAAATTAATTGTAATAAATTTTTAAGTTTCCTGATTATAATCAATATTTATTAGTTATCGCTTTATCGGAAATACATTCATATAAGTTTAAACTTTGATAAAGAAAATCTGTTGATATTGATGTTCAGCATTCATAATTGTTGTATGTAGCGTATCGTACATTAGTTAAAAATTTGCAACAAATGGAAATAGAAAGGAAGTTTTTTAACTTGCAAAACAGCATACAAGTTTGTGTGACACATGAATCATTGTATATTTCGACAGTGTACACAAAAATATTTGACAGCAACACAAACAAAAGCCAAAATGCTGTAAATACATATTTGCTTATTATTTGTTTTCACTTAATAATAATTTATTAATTTTTAAACGAGTAACATTGAACACTGAAAGAGCCTAATGATGAACAATAGATAATCGAAACCAGTTGTTCTATCAGTGAAAAATAGAAGTCCTGTTAATGGCGTTATTTACACATAAATAATAACATCCCATGCTTAAGTAAAATAGGAAGTACGTGTTGTTGATGAAAAATGGATTGGAAAAAATACACATAAATGCATATATTTACATTGACAATAAATTACTTTTATCCACATAAACATTTTGCACACAAAGTGTTTGTTGACTGCTAATCAACCGTATAAAGATTTATGCATTTGAAAAATGCAGAGTTTGATGCCAATTGTGACCTGCTTTAAAACCACTCATGATAGAGCTCAAGAAGCGCAATAACCTCCACAAAACATCATAGCTAAACCGGGAAACTCCCGAAGCCAGCATGCAGGGCAGTAATCATGAGGGTGGACGAGGTATTATAAATTATGGTGGATTCCACTCTCGTGTAGGACAACAATGGAAGAAACAATCAACGTTTTCTGGCAAGCAAAAGTTTCCTTAATAACGGAGCACCTTGTGAAAATGAAATTTTACGTAGTATAACACAACGTTTATTGGAGAACCATCTACGTTTCCAAATTTTGTAAATTTTCATTGTTTTCCGAGTTTTTTGTTTTTACTTTTCATACATTTAGATCGTCGTCTTTACTAACTTTAAGCTTGTTAGACCAGTGTATTCAAATAAAAACTACACTTGAGTGAATAATTGGGAAAATTGACGAATTAAATATGTCATTATGATATATGGGAGCATCTCAATTCAGAGTATTCATATTTAGTTCTCAAATATAAGTAAATTTGTGTCGACAAGCCTATCTCAAGATGTTTCAATATTTTTAAAATCATAAATGCAACCATAAGTTTCTCTTGGTTAGCTTGGTTAGCTATGCTAGTTTTGGGTGCTCATATCGAAAGGGTTTTGTATGATAGCTACCACACTTGTGAAGACCGATAAGTTTTGTCAAATCGATTTTTGGTTATTTACTTATCAAAAATATGTGTACAAACACTTCAACGTATAGATAAAACATTTTCATGAAGCATAAAAACTGATTTCATCACCGTACGTAAAAAAGCCCTCCAAAGGTATATTTTATTTCGTACGTAAATTTATGGAGCTGATCATTAAACACAAGTCATAAGTCAAATGGAAGCAGAAGGGAACTTGTCAAAATTCTTAGGTATTCCATAGTAAGCATGGTCACCAGAACCAAAGTAATTTTAAACTTCGGCGTCTAGTTTATTTAGTTTTAAACCCTAACTGAAGGCATTAATCCACACCAAGCATTTTGGATCGTAAGTATGGCGGGAATACTAGTTGGTGATGAAGGTAAGTGCAAACGCAATTATTGTGACTACATAAAATACATGAAAACGAAAAGATTCATCAGAGAATGTCGGTTGCTATGTTAATTCAAACTTATCAAAGAGTATATCTGGTTTTAAGTCTGTGTCCAGGTTTAAATAATAGAAAATAACGGACTTTTGTTAACGAGGTTAACCGGTTTTCTTGTAATGAATATATTGATGTCGTTCGTTTTTAAGTTCGACATTTCAAGCGGTGCTTGCTGTTTCTACATAGGTTTTTAAAATATGACGACAACGTTAACCTCATGTAGCAAAATATAAAAATTTTAGGGCTTCGAATATGTTGACCAATCACAGTTTTCATTCTGGTTGTGGGTAACCAAAAAGTCAATAATGTATACATTAAAGTTAAAATGTCGAGCAAAGCTGACAGCTAGCATTTACTAATATTTAAGCCGTGATATAAAAATTAACGCATATTGTAATTTTATAAGTTGTAAAAAATGCACTTAATTATTCCGCATCATTGCAAATGAAGCGAGTTCATTAAACTCTTCGCTTAGTAAACATTTGCAAATGCACTTTTTGTTTATAAATTTGCATGTAGATAAGATTACATTGCAGTGGAAAACTTAAATGGTTTGGACAGCAAGTTGTGAATTGCTACAACAATTGTGGTAAATAATTGGCAGATATGTGATATGATATAAAAGTGGCACATCCAGTGGCCCCGGATATGGCTAATTGACCAGTAAAATTTAAGCAAAATAGTGAACTAGTCATATTTTGAAAAAGCATTTGGCTTTAACCTATTGTTTCTTGATATAGTTCAGCACAATATTTTTATTTTTAAGACTCGTACAAATTTTTGTCAATTACAAACAATGCAAACGTTAACTTGGGGTTAGTTTTGTAAGGTTGAACTAATTTAGCCTACAATCAATAGCCAACTGGTCATGCACTAAACCAATCTATATATTAGATTTCATATGAATCGGTTTACCCAGTTGGAAGATATATTGCTTACACTTCTACAGATCTAAAAAATACACTTTTTTATTCTCTGTCATCGAGTGATCTTAAAGTATCATTCTCGGACTTCAGTGGTAAAAGCTCTTGATGAGAGTTTAATAAATTAAGCCTCCACTCTACTTGAATGATGTAAAGCCCGTTTGTTTCAAACACTAAACACAATTGAGAATCGCATACCAATTTCATTACGGGATTTCATAGTTTATTCTGTTTTTCCCACAGACCAATACTGCACCTAAATAAGCTCACGAAAGACTATTTAGTTTACCTTTGTTGATAATTTAGTTATAGGGGGAAATTTACTCATTTTTATTTCCAGATTACTTGACCTTATAATCTTTTTTTAGCATTATTAATCACACATGTTGTAGTTAGTTTGAAGTACAGCTTTATCGAAGATACACAACATTTGAGTTCATATTTTACCTGTTATATTTCTCATTGGCCCAAAATCTTACTGAATAAAAAACATTTGACTTATCTTATCAGTGCCAACCAGGGGCCAACAAACTATCGGAATAAACTTGCACACTTGGGCTTCGTACACTCATGCTTTTGAATAAAACAATATAAGCATTCATGTCAATGTCGTATCAAAGTCATACTGAATGCTTAAATCCCACTTAAGTTCATTTAATGTAAATTTTGATCATTATTCCATTATTCAAATTGGTATTGCAAGGAAACAATTCATGCTTATATTGCAAACAGAGTGAAAATAATGTTTGTCCACTTATGATTTAAAAATGCGTCATTTTTTTTAAATATTCGTCCATGTTGTGTACAACTAAGCTTCAATTGCGTTAATGAATAATTTCAGATTGTCCGATTCCGGAAATTGCAAATGTATTTTTAAAACCTGGTCTAGTAGCTGTGATGATGGACGAGTGGCAACGCTTTGCTAGTGCTTTACAAATCCCATATGAGTTTGTCAAGAAGTTACAGTTTGATCTACAACTTAGCAAGATAACTCACTCTGAAATTGTTACTGAGCTGCTGATTAAGTGGAGGTCTCGTAATGGGAACAAAGCCACTACGGGAAACCTTTTGAGTATTATCGTTTTGGAGAACCTTGTTTACAAGGAAGTCGAAGGTATGTGTACATAACCTTTATTGTTTATTTGAATTAACATTATTGATGCATTATTGAGTACTTGTGTACTTATGCTATACAGATTTTCTCCGTGCAAAAATCCAACAAAATGCCAGAAAGTGGGACGACCTAGACGAATCTTCAAAAACCAAAATTCTAAATTACAAAATTCGATTTCTTGGGAAAGACCAATGTTTAAACTCTATCAAGCCCTTATTGAAAGAAACCGACTTTATGGATACACTAAAGAAAAAAATGAATCATGAGTTTATTCAACAGGCTATTAAACGAAATACCATGAAGCTTGATAATTTAGAGCTTCCCAAACAGCTGCCCTACTATATAAACCGAAAACTTAAATGGAAACGAAAACTAAATCCAGTCATATTTCACGAACCTTGTCAAGATATTTTTGTTTTTGAAGACATTTTGCATCATCATCTTTCACTACTAGCACAGCCAGAAATGACAGATGTTTCGGGTAATCAACTAGACAACCTTACTGTACGATTTATTCTGTTGGAATTGGAAGGGGATTTTGAAGAAATATTGAAAAACGCAAATGTTCCGGTTCACAGAATCAAGTATTTTGATGGCGCGTATTACTGGAACTTTACTGCAGGGTCACTTAATGTTATCCAGTCCCACTTACTGTACGACTTTGAAGACGTTAGTGAGCAGGAACTAGTTCGAGAACATTTTTCTACATTTTGTTCCCGTCCACATGCAATCGTTAGCACTTCCGGAATGGGCAAGTCTGTGCTTCTTGGCAGTTTAGCACATCAAACTCTAGTCGAATACCCGGAAAGAATTGTACTCTTCCTTGAAATGAGATCTATTGTTCAATACATAAAAGGTACTGAGGAAAGTCTAAGCTTAAGTAGCACAAAGGATATTATAGCTTCATTTGCATCGACAAATGCAATTGGAAATGATTTAATTCGAAAATTATTAGACTACGACACAACGAGATTTGAAGTTTTCTTGGATGGGTTCGATGAGATTCCTTTCGGCTACATGAACCTGACAAAGAAATTTCTGGCATGTTTAGTCAAGGCTTCAAATATACGTGCCCATGTAACATCAAGGCCTCACCTTCGGGATGAATTGGAGAATACGATTGGAGTGATCAGTTTTGACATTTCTCCTTTTCAAACAAACGACCAGCTTGGTTTCCTTTGTGGATTTTGGAAAACAAATTTAAACATACGAAACGAAGAAAAATTGTCATCTTTTGCATCGATCGTGATAAATGACATGTCCTCAGATTATGTGGGAATCCCTCTGCAATGTTTTCTGATGGCTGAGGTTTACTCACGTGAAGCCCGACGATACTCATACATCAAAACTGAATGCTACCAAATAAATAATTTATCGTCTTCAGTATTCGAACTTTACTACAAGTTTATTGCAATGAAATTTGAAAATGTTGCAGAGGAAGACAGAGAGTGTATCAAAAAGTTCCACTGGTTGGAAGCACTGAAGTTATTATTTCCTGACAATGAGTCATCATTGTTGATTCAACAAAATATAACGGAAGGAATCAGTCAAAGCTTTTTCCTACCTGAGAGTGTGTACGCAGTTGGAATTATAGAAGCAGGTAGAATACCCAACAGTCTTGTCTTTGTGCACAGAACAATAGCCCAATTTATGGTAGCAGATTTGATCGTAGAGTACTTAAAAGGCAATCAGCAACCTGGCTGTAAAGTTATGGCAGCATTTATACTGGATTCAGTTTTGGATGTTTGTGTAAATACACAAGATATAGAGATTGATGGTATACATTAAATGTTTCTAAAATTTCGTTAAATCTCTCGAAGAATTATATTGTATTAGTAATTTATGATTTTTATACAGATGCCGGTTTTGATTGGGTCATTCGTACACTCGTGTCAACCAATTTTTGGAAAGATGGGTCCTCCCGAGCACATGTAGCAAAACTTACTTCAGTTTTAGTACCACAATGCGACTTACCATTGCAAATGACAATGGACTACAATGTAGGAGCCATTATTGTTTTATGGAAACGTTATAACGGAAGACATGCAACACTGGACACTCTCTTACGGGCTTTTAATAATCTACAATGGACAGAGGTTGTTGGTGAGTTAAGTAGTATGACACATGTTGCTAATCATGGCGAGGATCGTTTCAAATTATTTGTTTATATAATGTATTTTTTGTCATAAAGATCAACTCAACAACACGGTTTCCAAGTTTACAAAAATTCGTGCATTTGTTCATTCTACCATATGCTATTTTCTCGATGCACATCTTGCTAAATACAAAAACGAAGTGAGAACAAGTAGCCAAACCAAATTGGCATTTAAAAAATTTCGCCGGACAAAGCGAGCTCAATTCTGGAAAAATAGTTTTGAACAGGTTATGGTTATGACAAGAAAGTCGTACAAGCACTTTCTTCCAGTAATTATTGACCTGGTTTGGGATTCTGAAAACGTCTCGCTGAAGTTATGTGCAAGCGACATACGCTGTCGAAACTTGTTAACATTTGCTGCATGCTTTGGTGATGTTGAATTATTTCAGGTATGTTGCGATGTTGTTGACAAAGTCGGTAAAACCAAATCATGTGAAATCACTTTCACTTGCAAAAGATTTAACGACGTCAAATTTGAATGCACTCCCCTCCATCATGCTGTTATCAAAGGAAACTACAAACTTACTGAATACCTAGTTAACTTGTACAAAGACAAGGTAGCTCAAATGCAATGCTTGAGTGAATGTACGTTGTTTGATAGTTGGCAAGACTCTCCGTACGTTATTCAAAACAAATCTAAAATTATTTTGCTTTTAAAATCAATCAAAGCTCCATTCTGTCTAATCACGTTCAGGAAATTTCTTCATGGTTGTCATACAGCTGTGGAGTTATTTACAAGTTTTTGTGATATGATTGATTACGTTCCCGACCAAGAAGATCAGAAATATCTGGTGCGCTCAATAATGATGTTAATCCAGAATGAATTTCAACTGAACTTCTTTGTCGACTGGCTTATATCAAAAGACCAAGTCGGTCTTATAATATCGAGTGATGCAATATTTTTGAAGATGTCCATGTTGCTAAATATTTTGCAGCCACAGACATTTTCAAAAGTTTATAAACTATCTCCTTTTGACCTTGGTTGTATGTTAAAAGCATGTGTGGGTTGTGGCAGGGGTGAAGAATTTGTGCGATTATTTGTTGAGCTATCTGGTAAAGTCAATATTACTGATTCCAATAAGTGGACAATGCTGCACCATGCTGTACGTTATCGAAAATTTCACATAATCCAGTATCTCTTGTCTGTTGGTGCAAATGTAAATGCAAATACTTTGAAAGGGAACACACCTCTACTTCTCGCTTTCGTAGGTGAGGAGTGCCTAACAAATATTTTTCTTGTTATGGATTGCGTACAACTACTAGTAGATCATGGTGCCGACCACACATTACTAGCAGTATGTCAACTTTATAAAAAGTTGGTCGACAAAGTACACAAAGACCCAGTCATCAAAATGCAGAAACTTGAAATATTTAACAAAATTAGAAAACCAAAACGAAGCACCGTAATTCGGAAAGCAGCGGCGAGACTTTTCAAAATTTCGGTGATAATTTTCTCAATTGGTAGTCTGAATTGGTTGAAGATGTTCGATGATAATTTGGATACTATGCTACACTTCGTTGTGTTTTTGCTTACGACGGGTATTTGCCAAATAAACTACAGAAATTATTTGATCCCAAAAGTAGTCAGTGCATCCAAAAGTGTTTAAGACTTCCAAGCAAATGAATAAGTTGGAGCCTTAAGTCAAACAAAAGCAAATGCAATATATATTTTAAAATAAATCTTTAGCATGTAAGTAAATAAAATTATGCTTTTGTTGTAGTTTAATAATGAAAAAACAATTTAGTCATAGTTAAATTATCTTGAGAATATGTTAACCTTTGCTTCACAACATTTTTTGTGTAAACATTTATTAGAAAACGTTTATGAACGCAATTTACCTGATATTATATATATCACAGTATGTAAAAATATCAGTTTTTGTGTATAGTTGTAATATTTTCAATAAACTAGTTAATTACAAATGCACATATGTAGGTATATATAAGTTCTTTCAAGAACCATGCTTACTCTGAAAGGATTTTGTAAAATTATAAGAAATCATTTCGTCTAGGAAAATTTGATATCTTGGTTCTTGTGGGGATCTCGATGATAATTTTTGGAGAGGCTTATCAACACTACGCATCATTCTGTAAGGCTCAGCCGGATAAGTACATTTGTTCTAGTGCTGGGGTGAAGGATGGTGGCATATCACTTAGCCAATCAGTTATTTGGGGAGAGTAGACTGAGTTTTCGATATGGTTGTAAAATGGCTTGTTTTAATAGGACTCAGATCGCTCGAGGTAAAAAAAACATAAAAAAATTAGTTAATTTAACTGATATTTTTAAAATTTCTTTCACTTATTGAGTTTCACTTTTCATTTAATTTGCCTAATAGGCTTGCCGGCAGTGAACAAAATTAAGGATGGCCCATGCATCACTATTTTGGGAGGACGGGGATGACGTGGATAATAATGGCTATGGAGATGATAACTTTAACAACTTTGACAGTTAGTTAATTAGGATTATAAATAAAAAGCACCACTACACATTTTGTAAAAACTTGCAATGTAATTTTTTACAGTTTACATTTAATTTTAATTTATCTTTAAAATAAATTAAAATGCCCTTTATATTTTTTTTACAAATATGCTGTGTAAATTACTGATTTTATATAAATTTTTCTGCAAAACTTCAAAAACCCTTTTATCCAGCCTCCGGATACAAACAAGACTTGCAATTTGCCACTGTAAAAGTGAGCATAGGTTACAATGCATCTGAATTTCCACAGATCATCCTTGTATTGTGTTGCTAAAACTTTTCATTTTCTAATTGAAGGTTGACCTTTTACAATTGGAAGAAAGTCAGGTGAGGGTCACGCTCCTTCATGTTTAAGCAGGCTCCAATCGAAAAAAAACGTTAGGGTGACGGAGGACCATTTTCAACCAAAAATTAGGAATATTTTATTTTTTATCTTCAACGTCGTTTTTATATTCATTAAATTAAATGTCAAGCAGAGGATTTATTAACCAAAGCACTTACACATTTTATCCATATTATCGAATAAACCAAAATTTTAGCTTGAAGCAGCATAGTCTTTTGTCGGTCTTAATGTTTTAAACTTATGAGATCACACCACCATTTGTGGTATACAATATACACTAGAAAAATAAATAAATATATTAGTAAACTGTGTGCCTAAATTATTATCACAAAATCGCTCAAATTTATTATGAGCAAAAATAATTAAATCAATATTTGTATATGTCGGTAGAAAATGTAGTCATGTTTTGCAATAACCTGTTTCCACTACAAAAATCTTTCAGTATTTTGTTTGAGAAATAAAATGGTAACATACAAATATGTTTATCAGAGCAATAAGCTAGCTTGTGACTGAAACGTATGATAAAAAATTATCATGATATGATAAATATTTAGCATCGGTTTTGACACCATAAAACTAAAAATAGGATCTCTGTATTAAATGCGCACTTGTGCATTCGTGAGATCTCATATCAAACAAAATGTATTCAACATGCTATTGCACATAGAAGTGATACGTAAATGTTTCACAAGGTTGATCTAATATAATAATGCTTACAACCTGTATTTATAGGATTGTCAGACGTTTCGCCAAAACGACGGTGCACCAAATTTGCATTTTTTGAAGAAAGTCAACTTTCTACTTGAAGCATGACATTTGACAAAATAAATATTTTTCAGATACGTCAATTGACCAAATTACAAAAATATGCATACGACGTCTGGCCAAATGTAATAAAAAAGTACACGACAATTAGCCAAATATTTTCTAAATATTGATAATTTTCAAAATGTACATGCATAAGTATAGTAATATCTCACCCTTGCTTATTGTTCCAATGTAGTAGGATCCTAACAGCGTTATACATAACTAAATGAGTTTTAAACTTAAAAATTTACGGTTAGCTTCCTTGAAACAGCACTAGACAAACATTTGACCGAAAACAATTTTTGTCGTTACCTTACACAATCTAATGTTGTTGTCAATCCGCTGCTCATATTTTGGCGCAAACGAGTAGATAGAAAAGATACTTTGAAAATGGAATTTGTATACTCCCTGTATATTTGCTGTCAGAACGACATCATTTCTATCCCATCTCATGCATTAAATATAATTCACGATTTCAGAACAAAATTCACATAAAGTTAGATATTTTCGATAGACGTATGTAAGTTGGGGCAGTGTAAAAACGCTAACTAATTTCATTGTGATCAGAAATCAATTAGTAATGCGTGGATTATATTTTGTACTAAAAATATAATGACTAGAGAACAATGATATTCAATGTGAACTTTGTTTGTAATTTCATGTATTTTGTAACTTCCTTATAAATGTTATGGCTATATGTCGTATTTTATTTGATTCGGTGAAGTGTCGTTAATCATAATTTTTTTTGGTCAAACGTCGTTAGTGAAAAAACTGGATTTGGCCAATTGTCGTGGCCCAAAAATCTGCGTTTGGTTAAGTGTCGTTCACAAAATTAAATTTTTGGTGAAGTGACATTGGTCAAACGTCACTTTGGCGAAGCGTCGCGCCACGATTGATAGAGATAATAATTTAATATCCTTCAATATTGTGTAAAACCCCGGTTTGGTATTACACAGAACAAAAACTGCTAACTTTTTCATAAGTATACGAATCCGTTTTACGGCAATTCTATGCTTTATTTGCTATCCACCTTTTGTTTCGTACGAGTAAACACTTTAAAAGCTGAGAAATTCTACAATATGGGTTTGTATGTAATTTTGCATACATGAACTGCCTAAATCAAATATAAATCAACAAATAAATAGGATTTATCCATTGTGTGTACATTAGGATACATTTTATTGGGAGTTTTTAAGAAATTTTTAAAAACATTACGATTTTACGTGAATATTTTAATTTAATTTTAATTTTAACTCCCACTTAGATAGTTGTAAAACACTGGACTTCCTGACTGCATGTGATACATTATTGCATTATATATTTATGGTAGCAAACTATCGAACAATAACGTAGAGTAGAGTGGGAAGGTTAAAAGAGTTTTATTAACGTATTTATAATAACGTAGTTCTCGCAAACAGTTAAATTATGTTTTCAGACGTGGCTCACTTCCAACCTAGTAAAATATATTAAGCCGCACAAATTTAAACTTATCTTGTTATCTAAAGTACATTTACGTTAAACCTAAACCTCGGACAAACCAGTCTAATATCAAAGGTTAACGAACACAAAGCTTCTCTGCAGAGCAGTTATGTCAGTTGGATTTTGCGTAATATCCCATTAGTTAACACTTTAGAACGTATGGAAATAGGAAGACCGTTTTTAGGAGTGAAAACTACCAAACACCAAAAGCTTTTTTTTTCAACCATAAAATGAACATAGGAAAATAATCATTCTTTAAGGTATTTACGTACGAATAAATCGAATAATGCTATTTGAATTACTGTTAGGTAAGACTTAAAATAATATATTTAAAATTGACCTGTATATGTGTTTAGTTTACAATCTGAGCCACATTTATTATCCAGTCCTTCCTAAATCCAGTCTCCAGCCATGGCAGGAATACTGATTGGTGATGACGGTAAGTACACACCTTATATTTATTACACTTACGCATGAAATTTAGATATATTCATGAATGCATTTACACTGTTTCGATGAAATTGCTAAAAATCGAAAGTGCATCCGTTTAATGGTCAGTTTTTACGGCATACTAATTTTCAATGAACGGTATAATATAATGAAAACAAGTATATATTTTTCCAATAGTGGTCATTTTTTTTGAGTTTTACAGGGCCTCATAGCTTCATATACTACTTTAATATTTTACTTCAAAATTACAAAACAAACAAGTTTTGGAGTTATCTGATGTCATGAACTTGAAAATAAGAAGCCATTGAACTAATAGACACAGCGTCATTTGACATTAATCATTTTAATAGACAAAACCATATAATATGAAGCAACGTATTGCTCAATTGGTTGATAAAGAGAATTGGCAAAGTGATTTATGTTTATCTCTTCATGATTTTTTTTATCAATGTGACCTAATGCTTTATAAAAGTTTACTCAATTTCATTACTCACCATAAACCTGGAAAAATCCTGCATTAGTTTGATGCGTCATTTTGCTCAGTTCTTTTACAACGTACAGATAATATTTGTATTAACAATAGTTTTCCTCTCCCACTTTGCAATAAAAATGTAACTGAACAGTACAAACAGCAAGTCATCATAATGTCATTACTCTTCATGAAGCTTTATTCTGTGTATTTATCAATACGACTAATTTGTACTTTATCAATACACAGCTATAGATATTTATTCACTAGTGGATGACATTAACTTTACAAATATTGACAAACTTAGACCCATTGTTTGTACTTATCCTGCAAACAGAACTTGTCCTGCAAACTTGGCCTGTGCAAATGCAGCAAGGCGTGTTCACCCAACAGAATTATTTTGTTTCACGCAGAATTAGGCTTTACCCAAGTAGTTTTACGTTTTGGTATGAAATACTTTAAAAGAGGTTACATGAAAACACGTTATATAGTTAACGAGCTATGCGACAGGTACTCAAGTAATCTGCCCAATTATGTTTACAATTAAGTGATAACCATTTTTGGCTTTCTGGCCAGCCAACATACTCTACACACGCAACATCATTGCTACAAACATTCCACTAAAACTATATTTCCATAATATTTTACGCAATATAAAATTTCTTCATCGACTTTTTTACCACAGGTTTACCTGTATTATAATAATTACATATCGAGTTTTGCAAGACAAAAAAAGTTAATATAAAATATTTCTTCACGGACTAAATTTCCAGATAAAGAAATTTCAATAGACTTCCGATCACTTTTTAACCTACAAAACTCTTTACCTTTACCTAAGCAAGTTTTGCCTACAATAACTTCATAGACCAATAGATTACGTTATTTTTACCGTTGCAAAGGTGCTGGATTACCAGAGCATACGAAACAAAAAATTTATCTCACTGATTAATCACCGCATATAAACTTATTAATTGTGTAATTGCCGGATATGAGCTATTTTAATAGTAAGTATCTGTTAATTTTATCTGTTAACAGACCAATAAAGCTATATGTAGTATAGCATATAATAATATGTCCCACGCTTACTGATGTATAGTGCAACACAGAACTTGGGCTGTGGATCCTGATATGCACAACGCAGTGACTACAACCAGTAGCTTGGTTTGAACTGTTGACACACGCCCTGCTTTATTCATACTGATGATGATCTATACTGACTTGTCGGTCAGTCCACCTGATAATCCACACACATAGGCCTGTTACGTGAATCATTATTCGTCAATGCAGTAAATAAATGAGGTAATGCGTTAGGTTAAACAGTCCATTTTAATACACTTCTGAAAGAGAGGATTACATTGTTTTAAATATACGCTATTTTGAGAAGGAATTTGAGTATCATTTTTTTTCCATCGAACTATATCATCAAGATCTAAAGTAGTGCTTTTTTCAATATGCAGTATCCCACATCAAGCATTCTTATCATGCCGCCTCATTTAAAACCTGATTTGACTTAAATGTTTTCAGGAATGAAAACATGTAATGAGCTAATTGTGAAACGTATTTGTCATATTTTTGAATTTAACCTGGACAGGCGATTACATACCATATATGCACACAATTTATCTATAGCATTAAATACATTTAAACGACCTGTCATGCATAGGTACGTCAGTCAGATGGAGATTTGGATATATAATGGGACAAAAATAAGCTTTCAGTAATCGAAGTAATGGGCATTTTTATACATTCAGTGCTTGAGAAAACCTTATCACACAATTTCAGAATGTCCGATTGTGGAAAATGTACAGTTATTGTTACGTCCACCCATGGATGTTGTCATGATGGAACAATGGAAATACTTTGCTCATGCTCTCAAAATCCCATACGCATCCGTCAAAAAAATGCAGGATGATTTGACACTTGACAAGATAACATATTGCGACATAGTTACCAAAATTTTGATGGGGTGGCGGTCTCATAATGGTAACCAGGCCACATTGGGAACTTTTATAGGCGTTATCATAGAAAATTTCAATTGGAACGAAGTCGAAGGTATGTAACTTATTATAATGTATATTTTATACATATGTACTTATAAATACAATAACATTTTTATTTAAAAGATTTTCTTCGCCGTAAAATTCAACAAAATGCGAAAAAATGGGACGATCTTGATGAAATGTCAAAAGCTCTGGTTCTGAGTTCTAAAATTGAATTTCTCGGAAAAGGGCAAACTTTGGATTCAATCAATAGCTTAATGGGAGAGTACAACTTTTCTGACGCATTGAATACACACGTTGACCATGAACTTATAGAGCAGGCCCTAGCTCCAGACTTTGTCATAAAACTTGACAATGTTGCCCTTCCTAAACAGATGCCCTATTACATAAATCGAACGCTTATTTGGAAGCGTCGATTAAATCCCGGGGTATTTCGGGAACCTTGCTCTGACATTTTTGTATTTGAGGGCATTCATCGTCATCATCTCTCCATGCTTGCGAAACCTAATCTGACAGATATTTCCGGGAATCAACTGGAAAATCTGAACGTAAGATTCATTTTGTTGGAGTGTGAAGATGACTTTCGGGAAATTCTCAAAAATTCCATGGTACCAGTTCACAGGATAAAACAAAAAGATGACTTGTACTACTGGACATACACTGCAGGCTCACTACGGGCCATTCGATCATTTATATTGGAAGATGAATCTGAAGAAATAAGCGAACAAGCACTGGTTAAAGAGCACTTATCGACGTTCTCCTCACGCCCACTTGCTATTGTTAGCAGTCCAGGAATGGGAAAGTCAGTACTTCTGGGTAACTTAGTGCATCAAGTTCAAGCAGAATTTCCACACAGAATCGTGCTATTTCTGGAAATGCGACCATTCTTCCAATACCTAAAGGATACGCTAGAAGTCCCAGATGTACATAATATTAAGGATTTTATTGCAATATACGTGTCTGAAAGCAGATTTGGTCGAAGAATCATTCGTAAGTTGTTGGATGACGACGAAAAGCAGTTTGAGGTATTTTTGGACGGTTTTGATGAGATTCCATTGGATCAGGTCAAATCTGCCAGGGATGTTTTAATATGTTTACTTGAATCTAAGAATATAAGAGCCCATGTTACATCAAGACGACATATGCGCGATGAATTAGAAGATGCAGTTGGAGTTATCAGTTTTGACATAATTCCATTCCAGAAAAACGATCAGATTGATTTTCTCTGCGGATATTGGAAAAATAAACTGGGAATTCAAAATGTGGAGAAACTGTCATCATTTGCGTCAACTGCTATAAAGGAAATAGCACCAGATTTTGTTGGAATCCCTTTACAATGCTTCCTTTTGGCCCAGGTCCATTCAAAACAAGCTCAAAGATATGCAAACCTCAGTAGTAATGTTTGCCTTATACCTAAATCATCCAAATCTATATTCGACCTGTACAACAAATTTTTTCAAGTGAAATTTGACCATGTCAAAAAAGAAGACAAAGACTGGATAATAAAGTATCATTGGGTGGAAGCCTTAAAACTATTGTTTCCTGCTAATGAGTTTGCTCCTTCCATCAATCAAATATTAGAAGAGGAAATTGCTCAACAATTTTCGCTTAAAAACATTTATTCGATTGGAATACTCGAACAAGGAGGGGCAAACAAAAGCTCTAAGTTTGTACACAGAACTTTGGCAGAGTTTTTGGTAGGAGACATGATAAGCGAGTATCTCAGAGGCAATCAGCTTACTCATTGCAAAATAATGATTCCTTTTATTATGGAATCAATACTAGCAACACGCGTAGATACACAAAATATGGAGATTGAGGGTAAACAAAATATGATTATTTAGAGTATTCAATAGTAAATAATTTATTGCAGTGGCATTCTATTTGTGTGTTTTGATTTATGTCTGTCTGTATAGGCAGTCATCTGGACTGCGTCGTAAACGCCTTTCATAGAAGCCTGATGTGGACAAATGACGTTTCCGATGAGCTTAAACTTGGTTTCGTTTCAGCTTTTTTGCCCAATAAGACCATGCGGTTTCCAGTTCGTAAATCAGAATTAAGATTCGTACCTTATCAATGGGTATCTCATTTTAGAAATCGTGCCACATACGGTGCTCTGGTTCGCATGTTAAATCATCAACATTGGACAGAAGTCGTCGGTTAGTAAAACCCTGAAACTATACTTATTACATATTGCATGAAATCTACAATCACAAGACCGATAAAGAAATAACACATCTCCTTTTTTCTGTAGATGAACTGGAAAATACAGTCCTAAACTATGCGAAAGCTTCTACTTTTATTAACTCTACGGTATGTTTCTTTCTCAATTCAACTCTGGGGATCCACAAAGTCAATGTGAATAAAAGCGACCATGTCACCCAGCATGTCAAATTATATCAGCAGCATAACGATAGCCATTCGTTTGGAAATGGCCTCCAGCTGGTACAACTTCTGACCCAAAAATGCTATAGGCATTTACTGTCAAGAATAATTCCTTTGTTTTGGGACGAACGAGATTCTCCTCTCAAAATCACAGACTGCCAAGAACTATTAAATTGTGCGGCTCTGCATGGAGGTGTAGAATTATTCCAACACTGTTGTGCGATTGTGGACAAATTTTGTGATGTCCCAGTTTCAGATATAAGCTTCAAAATGGAAATTATGAGTTGTACTGAATTTGAACTCACTCCACTTCACTGTGCACTCAAAAGCGGAAACTACAAACTTTCTGAGTATTTAATTAATTATTATGAGGATAAGCTAGCTAGCATGAATTTTCTTCATGAATATACACTACTGGATTCTCGGAAAGACTCTCAAGGTGTAATAATAAACAAAAAGAATATTATACATCTCCTCAATTCAAGATATAAACAATTTGATGTTGTCTCATTTAAAAAAATTATTTATAAACATGTTATTAGTCTCGAGCTTTTTCTAAGTGTTGCGAATGTCGTAGGCTACACACCAAACACAGACGAACATATCTTTATATTAAACCGCTGTATTGATTCCATTTTTAATGATACTCAAATGAATTTGTTGGTGGATTGGCTTGCCTCAAGAAACCTATTAACTATATTGATGTACGATAATTCAGTTATTGTGAGAAACTCAATGTCTTTTAATTCTTTGCACCCGCATACGTTAGCTAAAATATATAAATTGTGTCCTTTTAAAATGAGTAAAGTGCTGTGCGCTGCAGTAGCTTGTAGGCGGGCTGAAGAACTTGTAAAAGTAATAGTGGATATCTCAGGTAACGCTAATATTACTGACTGGACAAGCTACACAATGTTGCATTATGCTGCACAATATGGAAAACCAAATATAATTAGGTATCTCTTGTCTGTTGGTGCTGACGTGAATTTAAAAAAAGAGCAGGGTTGCACAGCATTGGATCTCGTACAACAAAATGAAAGATATTTTAGTTTTAACCAATATCAAGAATGTATCAACCTACTTAAAGATACGAAACCACATTGATTAATTATGTGATCATGTTTTTTGTCGACATTCAGCAACTATCTCAAACCAAGCGAAATGGTTACTGTGTTATGTAAGCACACAATTAAACATGATTTAGCCTATTTATAGTATTGTTTATGCTGCAAAGTTTTTAACAAATTCAAAGAAGTCTAAAATGTAAGAAATATAATGTAGGTACGCCATCTGGTATCAAAAATAATTATTTTATAACCATTTATCAGATTACATTTGATGTATAAGTTTACATAAAATAAATAAATAATATTTTTTTCCAATCATTTAGGTACACTAATCTAATTAGAAATAAAGTTTACATTTGCAACACCAAACGAATTTTCCAAAAAAGATTTTAGCCAGCAAATCAGAGTTTTGAATGCATTTGCAGGCTGCACTATACGGGTCTTAAATTTTAGAGGTTTAAATATTGACTTTGAAATAGTAAATCAACCTATTATTCTATTCCGATACTTATCGCATTGCAAAACATATCGTATATTACCATTCGAACTTGGCTCCATACATTCAATATTAAAGAGCCACAATTCATCTACTTGTCACAAAGTCCAGACAGACATCGGAAAACTTCCATCGGATCAAATAGGAAATAAATATGTGGCGCTAACCCTCTCAGACTCGTTTCAACTACAAAGTAAAAATCTTACTTGTGAAGCTAACGTTTATCTTGATCCACCAACTGAAAAGCAATCCCCACAAATGTACAAGGGAACTTGGTCCTGGGAAAGTTACCTTACAAATCCCATTGCTATTAATTCTGAAATAACCATGAACGATCGAAGGTTGCTTTTTTACCATGTAAATACCGTCCCAGTAGTTTCACTGCTTATTTGTACCCTAAACGGAGGCTCGATTTGCGAAAATCAAAAAGATGTCAAAAAATGGCTCGCCGGGGTTTTCTTAGATCAGTTTCTTTCCCCTAGACAATCATCCAATGTACTTATATGGGAATATTTGTCCCTCTCTTTAAAAACAGTATGCCCTTATTGCGATCCTTGTGATTCTCTTAAAATAATCCAACTTCAAGCAAAACTGATTCCGACTTCCAGAAATCAACTTGAAAGTGTTCTTGCAGAAAGTCAACTGATCAATGCTGATCCTCACTCAGTTCGAGTTGTGCTAAAATCCTACCTCACCACTGATGACAATTTCAAAGAGGAAGAAGGAAAGTACAGACGAGATGTCCTGGAGCAAATTCAAAAGTATCCAGTTGAAAGATCATTGGATAACCTGTTTTTCTTAGCGGACATGCACTTGACCTTACTGATAGTACGAAAGTCAGCAAATGTGACTATTTCTCTCTCTTACGGAAAATACTTGAACATATGGAAAGACGTAATTGTTGATGCTTGCAGCTCAACAAAGTCTATTAACTCGCATCCAATCTTTCGTCCAATAATAGCAAAACATTATCATTGGAGTCGAAGTTTGTTTCAAGATAGCCGATTGGTAACCGTTATCAGTCAAAATCGGGTTGTAAGTTGTCATAGAGAACAAATGCCTTGGACAAATCAATTATTGGAGCTGATTTCCCCTTTTGATGTGTCAACCTGGCTGTTAATTTTCGCACTCTGCTTTTTTGTATCGTGGATTGCAAAATTATCCAACAATTCGAGAAGTAAAATTCCAAATGCAACTCTTTTTGAGATAAATTTTTTGATGTTTTGGTCAATTGTAGACCAGTCTTACAGTTTGCTTGACGAGGCAGCCAACAAGTCCAAGAAAACATCTGCTTTAGTGGGCGTGTTCTTTGTACCAATTTCCTGGTTATATTTAAGTACACTTTACAAGGGTGACAACGTGACCAGATTGACAGCAGAACCTCCACTAGTCAAATTTGACACCTTTCAATTGCTACAAGAAAATCACTTTGACATTTACACTCAAAGACTTAACTTGAAAACTTCAGTAAAAGGGAGACATAATATTAGTGAATTGGTCAAGCTACATAAGAAGCATGGTGCTGTG
>JAQFZH010000763.1:0-27648 GCA_034695485.1 Entomobrya nivalis
AAAAAATCCTTTAAGAAATCTGGTTGGTGTTCAAACCACGAATAGAATATCTTAAAGGATTTTTTCTGCAGCCAAAATGTTTACAAAGAATCGTCTATCTAGTGTATGCCAGCAAACTGCATATGGTATAATCTTTGAATATACTTCAAACTAAGCTGATTATAAATATTTAGGCGACCAAACATAAAATTAGTGTACAAAACACAACTTGGCAATGGCATAAACAAATAAATAACAAAAATTATAATAAAATGTACTCATCACTTCCGTTTAGTCACTCATTAATTGCCATCATTAATTCCACATCATGTATAATAAAATAGCCGATATGAAGTAGACTATATTCAACGTTGTAAGGACACAGGGCTTCATGCACCAAAACTGTCAACAAGCTAAATGTTTGTTTTACAGAAAAACGAATATGGATATTTATTTTGCACTTATTTACGAACAGTTTTTGCACAGTGACTTGCTCGGATCGGAGCGGCACCATAGGACTATACCTTGTTAGAAGGACCAGTTCTCAGTTAAGAACAATTATCAGGAATCTAGCTCCCGAACTATTGATGAGAAAAAATAAGATCCAAACCCAAATGCTTCCGGCTCCAGTTGCAGAAGTTAAGACTTTATTATCTCAACTTTTGGTGCAGTAAGATAGACAACTGACCGAAGACTATTAAACATAAGAGAATTTCTCTCGTTATTTTTGCCAAAAACAACAAAGAAAAATATTAAAGATTCACGAACAAAGGAATAATAGACATACAATGGGGTCAAGGTTCACATGAAGTGCGCACCTGACCAACAAATGAAAACAATCAATAATTCTTCATGAAGACCTTAGATAGCTTCATGAAGTCCTATTATCAAAAATAAACAAATGCCTTCACTGGAAATATTTTTACTTAAATTAATTAGACAATGGAAGTTACTCCAAACACATTCCAAATCGATAATCGCATTTCCACTGGAACAGCAGTAGACTATGTACAATGTTGTAAGCACTTAGGGCTCCAAGAACCAAAACTGTAAGCAAGCAACATGTTTTTTTAAAAGAAAAATGATTATGCATATTTATTTTGCACTTCATTACGACTATGTTCTGCAAAGAGACTTGCTCGGATTGTAGCAGCACCAAATAGGCTATATTCTGTGAGTCAAATCCTAAGAAATGTTTTCGATACGGATTCTCAAAAATGCATTATTTATTATATGCGATCGAATTTTTTACTAATACTACGTTTTAGACGCTGATTTAAAAATTGTACGCATCATGAAAATCCGTGAATGGAAACCGGAGCTACAAAATGTACAGTCCTTATGGAAAACAGTGCCACCTGGGGTAAAATATACTATCCACCCAAAATTTGAAATTTTCTATCTATATCAAATCTAGCAACGTCACTCGAGTGCCGCAGATTATTTAGTGCATTTATATTTAATTAAGATATTTTAAAAAGCCGCGCGTCAGAGTATGTTTTAGACTTTATTTGTTCCGTGAAAACTAAAAGTTTATTTTGAACTAGTGTTCTTTTTATGAAAACAAGTTTTTACTGGCAATTAAAAGTCGACAACACAACCTTAAAAATAAAATTACCTTTTTTGTCTTACGGGAGGGTCATTAAGTATTTTTAATCAGTGGCAAAAACTCGAATATTTCCAATGAAGTATTTATTTTCCTGTTCGGATAGATATGATGTAATTATTGATAATGGAAGCATGTGCAGTAAAACATGAGAATTTACAAGGGACTATTATTGATTGCTTTTGCAAAATGCAAAATTACTCCTTACCTCAAATATTAAAATAAGAGCTATTAAACTTGTCAGCAACATAAAAATAATTCATCATGCATTTTATTAGTATGATAGAACTAAATTAAAACACAGTTTCTATTAAGTATATTCTCTTTTAAAGTATACCGAATTTTTTTCATAGCATATCGCACAATTGAGTGTGTTGGCAATATATTTGCGGGAAATCGAAGGCTGCGCAAAATGTAGAAAGCAAAACACTTTGCCTATGCGCCATCTAGCTTATATAATTACTAAATGAGTGTACGAAGTCATCCTTTTCAAGCAAGCAGAATAAATCTGGCATTTGATTAATATTTACAGACTGATTATTGATTTTGTAAAATTGTATTTGTTAAAGTAAAAATTAGACTTGTGATGATATTTGATACATAAGTGAATTGGCAAGTTAATTTTAATTGTAAATGATAATGAAAATATTTTAAATCATTTCCAGTACTAATAATCACATTTTATTGTAACTCGCACAGTAATTTCATCATATACATCGTTATAAAATGTTTTAATTTTTTTAAATGATTTTTTTGTTTACTATTATGGACATTGTTAGATTAGATACATATATTGTGTGACATCATCTTTAAACAGGATGTCTGCTGAGGACGCTGAGGTAGATAAATAGTTATAGCAGATTATTTTTTTGCATACATATTCAATTGAAATGCACAAAAAATTCCTACGTCAGAGTATTTGTGAGAATATGCTATTGTTTCATGAAAACTAAAGGTTAATTTTAAACACGTGCTGTTTTTAAGAAAACTAGTTGTTATTGTTTGCGCAGTCTAAAAATAAAATTACCCAAATATTTATTTTATCAGCAGCTCATTAAGTACTTCTAAAACAATATTTTATACTAGAATGGTCTCCATGAAGAGTATTTTCCTGTTCTAGTAGGCATGATGTAATTATTGATCATGGAAGCATTGTGGCGTGGCTAGCTGAACGTGAGAATTTGTCTGAGACCATTATCGAACCTTTTGTTTACCACCTTTTAATAACTTCATGTTGTAAAAAACGGCAAATTACTGTTTACCTGTTCCAAAAATAGCTAACTAATGTATCCATTGAATAAGATTTGGGAAAATTTAAACAAAACAACTATTAAGCTTTTTCTTATTAATTAAAGTCGTTCCCAGACAACATCAATAAATTTAATACTTTTAATTATGAAGTAAAATAACTTATACGAAAGATCACGTGCTAATTGCAACTATAACACGTGTGCTTCGTAAGTATTACGAGTCTAGTTTAGCACAAAAAAAGCAATCTCACGATTTAAATCAGCATGATTGAGTTATTTTTAGCCATTGAATTTCTGGTAAATTGCCAAGCTGCTTTTGTTATAGTATCATGAATCAAGTTATTTATATCGGATAAATATTTGTGTTTTTTGCTACAAAATAGGAATTTATAGAGAACTATGAATAATCTTATAATGACCCTGGCTAGGTAAGTACTACTGAAAATTTAACTAACAAGTATTTGTCCAGTTGAAACCTAGAAAATGATTTCACACTTTGCATTTAAAATTTAATTGAATGAAATAAAATGCGCAGTAAACTTGATTTGTAAATGAATGGATACGTATATATGTATACAACAATGTGACGGTCATATTATTGTTTGTTTTAAATATCTAAACATTTTATTATGTAGGTCATCGTAATCACATACCCATACGACAATTAATTTGCATAGTATTACGTAATAGGACATCGAACAAAAATAAAAGACAGTAACCTTTGAAAATTACCAAAATGGAAAGCAACTACTTTTTCATGTTCCAGCTTAAAAATGTAAATTTATTTACTCAAAAATATATAGTAATGCTTTTAAAGCTTGATAGCTTTTCAAGGAACCCAGGGGCTTATGAAATATTGACTAAGTTTGACGTGTTTGCTAAAGTGTCGTCACCATTTCTCCCCCAGCTTCACTGAATTTTCAATCTACTTTCCAGTCCTAACGTGTACTTGGCCGTACATATCAGGTGTTAGTTCAAAACTTACATGTATAAGCTCAAGTAATTCTGAAGGAGCTGGATTCGAGTTCCGTAACATGTCTCTGCTTGCCCCAGATTAGTTGCCACTGAACCAATGATTAGTGGCTTTCAGGTGCTCAAACTTCAATACGGTGATGGGGTCAACCGCCAAAAGTGACGTTGTGTAATCAATAACAAGCCCCCACACTGTCCTCAGTAACCTCGCCTGAGTGCTCCTCATTCAGGCAACTTCAAAAGTCGTCAACGTTTCCGCCGTAGTCGCATGAATTCAAATGGTTCCCTAAAAATCCTTTTTTTCAAACCCAATTTCTGGCCAGACGTGAATTTCTATGTGACTTGACCTCTACTTTGTCCCACGTAATGGATTCTCATCATGGGTCCTTGTATATAAATCAAACATTTCAGAATTAATTGTATAATGGATAATTGACAATTGTTTTAGTATCCCATTTTCTTCCTTCTTTGTTTCCCGATGATGCCTTTTTTAAGTTGAGCGATTTAGTGCAAGCCTCCCCTCCATACCTGACATAAGATGTACCTTGAAACGTTTGGCATGGCAAGCACATTTTTCATAATGCCAGTGATTCCAGAGGAGCAACTCTGAGGATCTATGCCCTTATTCTCCAGAATTTTTCAGGCAACCTCGGCTAGAATCAAGATTTTTTCTTCATCCGCTGCTTGGTGACACATGGGAAATGTTTCTTGGTCGAGCTGAACGCAGGTGGCTCCCGGATACTCTCTTTTCTCCGATACAAAATGTGTTGGAACTAATCCACATATTTAGCCCTGGGGATGCCGACAACTTATTCCAACAAAAGCCAAAGCCGCATATCAGTTGTACCAAACGTTGAATGTGAAAGATTACCCAGAACATTTTGGACTCTTGATAAACTCCAGCCCATCTCCATTTCCAAGTTAGCCCAGTTCCTGTAATTCATAAAGTCAATAATAATTGGATTTGGTTGGTTGGATTTATAAAAATATCCTAATTTACGATTTAATTTGTTTTATTCATGATAAATAATATCTCATTTCGCAAGTATTTTCTACTTTTTTCAGATAAATTCTCAAGGAGTTGATCAAAATGATGCTGATTATTTTTGCATCATTATATTGAGCCTTAAACCACTAATACACATATTTTTTGTAAGCCCTTAAAGAAGTTTAAATTGGTTGAAAATTAGCCAAACTTCTGCCTTCCGTTGAGCTGTGCGTGTAATAAGCGTATAAAAAATGGATTAAAAATTACCAAAAAACTTCAATTCCATAACATTGAATGGCATGTGTGCTCCATAACGCAGGATCTGGTATAATTATGGTTTAGTAGGCTGCATTGGCAAATTATATAAAAATGCTGCTCATTTTGGAAAACATGTTCCTATCCTCTTTGAACATCTCCCCCATATTCAACGGATTTCTCATGTGCATTGGCATTTACAGTCCCAATGTGAGCTTTTGCAGTACGTAATCAAGTGCTTGTTCAAGGATCACACTTCCATCATCTCCACTAATTCCAAAGGAGCTCACTCCAAGTCCAGCGTTTATGTGATGCCTTGAACCTTTGGCTATAGAACATTTTCCAGTGGAATTTTAGCAAGAATTCAGCCCAACAAGGTTTTTGGGTCGGTGTTCTCCAGATTCGAAGTCATTTCATATTGCATGGCCATTACTGTTTTATAATGCCTGTTGTTCTAAAACCTGACTCAGGCATACCACACGTTTCCGTAGTAATCAGGTCAATTTGATTGATTCCATCGAACCCAATTTGGTTGCGTCCAATTTCATGCCCAACGCCAAATCTCTGTGTAACTTGTCCCAACTAGAGGAATCTCACAATAGGTTCCTGTAATAATAACAAAGCATTTTAGTATTACTTGAGCAATAAGTAATTTTGGCAATTAGTGATTGTGCTAGTATGCCATTTTCAAGTTCGAACCCTTTTTGGCACAATAAAACCAAGGAGGAGCACTAGATTTTCAAAATGTACCTTGGTCTCTCCAGTCCCAACGCTGATCAGACATTTCATGGCTCTAACACCAACGGAGCTCACTTCAGCGGTTCTCGACTGCCTTTGTTTCTTGCACTATCCAGTTAATTACAGCCAGAATTGAATTCAAAAATATTCCTTGCTAGAGGGTCTACATGTTGCGTTTTTTGGATCAGTCTGTGTGGCATAGCAAGTGCTACTTCATTACTCTGGTGATTTCAGAGCAAGATTCAGTATTTTCTACATCCGTATTCACTGTTTTGATTGTGGGAAACTAAATCGCCTGAAAAACTCACTTTCCGTGGATCCCTGCACAATATATTTGTAGTCATTCATTTAGTTTCCAGTGAAAATTCCATTATGAGTTCGAGAAAAAACTCAGCGGATCAATGCCATATACCTCCGGATATATCGATTCATCCATCCTTCATGATGAATTTGAATTCTACTTTGTCTTGCAACGCTTGTCCATGTTTTTGAGTACTTTGAGGAAAACACAAATTTAAGATTAAGAAAAAAATAATTTAGTTAGGTACCTCGTAATGAAGTAAAAAGTTAAATGAGCACAGCTCATGTTAAATCAAATCATATCACATACCATGTCGCTGAGTTGAATACACATTTTGGATAGAAATGCACGGAAAATCTTTGGAAAAATTTGAATGGACTGCTTGAACTGGAATCAATCGGACAAGCAGAAGCTTGTCCGATTGATTCCAGTCATTGATTCAGCTGCGTATTTATAAAATAAAATTTGAAAAAAATACCAAGGAATTGATTTTGACCCTTGTTTTTAAATCTATTTGAATGCTGCACAAAGTAAAACTATTTTAAAATATCAAAAGCACATGAAGAAACTGCTCGGTATGATACTGGACGTTGTCATGAACAAAATTCGAAGAAGTGAATGAGGCCCTGTCGTGAATGTGTGATTTTGGCTGTGTAACGAGAATGGACTAAGGTTTTGGACTAGACTGGTCACATTAAAATGATGTTTTCAAGATATTTAATGCACACAAATAGATACGATGTTACATTTCAAGCAAAATAAAATGAAGTTTAGCCTAGAATTTATTCCTTGCTACTAAAATATTTTAGATCACAATTTGTTAGAGATTTCAGCATTTTTTTCGTTCGATTAATGCAGAAAACTATAATACTAATTGCATTTAAAAGCAGACTCACTGGCTGAGTTAATATATACTTCTGTTTAATATGTATGTACTAAAAAACCATGTATGTACATATGTATAACCATGCGCAATCAATTGTGAGAATTTACCTAAGACTATAATCGCATCTTACACCTGCCAACTATCGATAATTTCATGGAAACGTACATTACGGTTTACCTCAATTGTACAAATGATAACTACAAAAAGCGTATGTAAGCCACTCGAGCATTACACATTTAGCTTTTAATTAATGCGATAAAACAAGGTTTTTAGCAAGTATGTTCACATTATAAAAAAATGTTCTCAGACAACACTTCACTTGTTAAACTTGTTGGTTTTTCCTTCGGTCAGTTGAACAAGCCATGCGAGCGAGTGGTCTCGAGCTATGTATGTGCATCAATATCAAGCGTACCAACTGTAATTACTACGGATGTATAGTTAATACAAAAAAAATATGATCGATTGTCTAGACTAGTTCTAACATTGCAACAGCATCATTGTTGTAATTAGTTTGTTCACAGTTGCATAATGATTGATTTTCATACATTTTTATTGCATTTGTTTTTGTGCAAGTTTTTATAGCAGCTACACTCATTTTGGTCCAGGAGTCGTATAACCCTATGTTTTTCCAATATAGGCTGACGGAAATAACTTCCAAAGGAATTTTGGACATTAGTGGTATTGTAAACGGAATTGGAATATTCTTTAGGTTAAGGAGTATACTGATTGATAAGTGATGACAGTGATGAAGTTCACATGATCCAGAATATAAATAAGTGTCACTGTGAGCCCCAATTTTTTTGTTATCCAATTTTGAGCAGCATGAAATTCAAAGCAAAACCCACCAAAGAAATATTTTTATGACAATTTTTAACGACTAATAATTTAACACTTATCTGGTTGATTATATAACTTATCTCGCTTTTTCTGATTTAAAAGATAGCTCAAGTCCAACTCAGAATGGAATCGTTTCCGAGAACAAATGACAATTCCAGTTTTTCCGGTGAAGAAAATGCGAGCCAACCGCATTACAAACAAATTAAAATGGAACTAATATAAAAGGGAGCTCCCGACCCCAACAACTCATCCAATCAAGAATCCAGCCATGTCAACGCTCCTCAAAATCTATCAACTTGAATCTGGCATTATCGTCATGAGAGTGCAGACGGAGCCCCTGAAATTTCCAGCATTTCAAGATTTTACACGTATACTAGTTCATCTCACGATACCACTGTCTAGTATGCTGTGCCCTTTTCCGTCGTAAGAAAACCAGGAATCGTGTGGCGGAAGCCGAATTGGACAGCAAGACATATGTGTGCAGCTAGAAGAATAATGACTGCCCGATGGCAAATTTTCCTTAAAATCGGTGCTCAGTCCATGATATTCAATTTATTCAGAAGTACAAGCTAGCTCTTTCACATTTTTAAATTTAATTTATTCTAATTATGTCAATTATTTTATTTTTCTGTTTTATTTGTAGTCCAGGTACCATTACCGTCAATTTTGCGACATGTTGGACACTACTACTGGAGACTGAGTTCCAGTTTATTAATTGAGAAGTACATGTATGTAATGAAACTGTTAGGGAATAAATGAAGATATTTGAAACATGTATGTTATTAATTATATTTTATCTGCCACTTAAGAGATAACTGTTAATGAATCAAATTACTGTATTAATCAATCGGGTCGTTTGAAGTTTTTCAAAAATTAGACGTTTTGAGATATTTGAGCTTTCTCAAAGTGAGTGCAATGCCCAGCCCTAGTTATCCTGCAAATGTGTTGCAAAGTGTGTGGAGCTAGGGATTCTGGAATGGAAATAGTTTACAGAAAAGCTTCGAGAAAATGATACGCAGGTTTATACTCTCAACTATTTGTAGAAAGATCAGAAATTGATAAGTATGTAGATAGCAGATGCGGCAGAATTTGTCAACGGATATCTTGTTTCCCCGGAAACGTTTTTTAGGAATGAAAAGGTTTGCAGAATTATTCCCGATTTTGAAACGAATTTTCAGCCTTCTATGGAAATAGTAAGATATCTGAAGTCAACAGGATTTCTACAGAAAATTGGTATTTAAGGAGCGATAATATTAGAGTTATCTCGTTGTTAGATTAAGCTTTGGTAATATTTTTTACACCTCTCAAATTATGTCATTACATAATTGTGCCATTAACATATTAAAATTCAATGTTTTGTAAGAGTTCTTAAGAAGATGATTATTGAATTGTGTAGTACATAAATAAATAATAATCCCTTTAATTTAGAGTCGATCACAGACATTGGATCATTTTCTCAGTAGTCCCTTCCTGCAAGTTCCAGACTATTGATAATTAGTTAATGTAAAATTACGAGCAAATCATTCATATAATTGTAATAATATGTTTTTAAGTGGGAATCGTCCACACGTATGGATGCACCTATTTAAAAGACGAGCTCCTGAAATTTTCTGATATGTTTTAGTATTTTCTACCTTTTGTACTGTAAAATGCATACCTGTCATGGAAATCGAAAAATTCTTATTAGATTTTTTCTGTTACTAGTAGAAATCGTTCTAAGTCGTTTCGTTAGTATGTCACTCCAGTGGCTCTTGTTTTTATCAAAATGAACTTTAAGTACTCAAAATTGGATATAGTTAAATATTTAGGTTTTTTGTGGCCATAAATAGTTGTAAAAAGGCAGCATAAGCATCATGTCTTTGACTATTCCTGATTGTGAGATCTAGCGGCCCAAACAAATACTTTAAAATTCGTAAAAGTCATTTATACTAAGGTCATCAATAGAAAGTGTAAATAATCTCGTGGCAATTATTGGATTATCAGCTTCCTGAAAACCGTTCACGTCCTTTGTTGGATAATCCAATTCACGGGCGGGTTTCTAGAAAACCTGACATCAATTGATATTCTTTTGAGGAATAAACAAACATTTAGCATTATTGAAAAGCCATTGCTCTTTAAAGTAAAAAGTTATACATACCAGAGTTCAGATCGCTGGAGCCACTGAGGCTATTTCCTTTTGACCAAAAGATGATGTTTTTATACATATTAATTGAACAAATACTTGAAAAGGAAAATTGATGCTAACCGGATCCGGATTTTTAAGGGCAACGCAAACATTTTTCTGAGGAACTGTATAAACGTGACATGTACGTATTGTAAAAACTCAGAAAATTCTTTTAAATTCGAATTGCACAATCATATTATTCCAATTATTATTTAATCAGAAAAGCATGATTAAGGAACAAACAACAACAGGAAAGTCTAGCAAGCAGCCGTATCCAGTATAGTGAAGCATGAATAAAGTATTTTCGTAGTTTACTTTTAGCTGTTCCATTAGAAGCATTTGTTGTCGTATTGTGGTCGAAATCATTATAAAACTATATTTGGCTTCATCATTTAAAATATGGTTGTAACAATATATTCTGGCACGCTTAGTTGTCTTCCAAAAATCTGCTGATGAACGGCAGAGTGAAGCTAAGATCGTACTGAAAAGTCAAAGCAAGTTTTTAAATATCAAATATCATTAAATAGCTGCAGTGAATAGTTTTCAATCAGAATAGGAAATCCCATCAATTTATCTACTGAGTAATTTGTATAGTAAGTTTGATTATGCTAATCATTACATTTTTATTAGTTAACCTAATTTTGCTTTACCTACAGTTTTGATCATATGACCAAACGTCTAGTTTATCGTCGATTAAATATTTGGTATGTGTCCGTTGAGGAAAACTAAAATATTGAAAACGCCTGTTGCAGTACACGATCAAAACTTCGGGAGGGTGGCGTTTTACCATTTATTTGACAATTAAGTACTTAAGAATCACCAGAAAACTTGATGGAGCAACTATTTTCTACACTGTTTGACCTAGCGCTGTTATTCGTTTTCCTGTTGCACAGTGGTTTCGTGTTGTTATCTTCGCAACCGCTTATATTATCACACACCAGGATACTTATCATCTCGTTATAGTAACACGATTACATTAAAACGTTACGTTTTGGTGATGATTAATGGCAGTGAATAAATATCAATATGTAACCTCTGATAAGCAAAAGATTAAATTAGCTTTGATCACGGATTCAGTTAAATATATCGATATTACGTATGTATTTATAGCAAAAGCAGTCATAAGAATTTAGAATAAAATGTTAAGAGAACTATTTCAATTGCAAGAATAAATAACTGATGAAATATTAGCTCTGTGAAAACTTGTTAATTCTAGTTGCATTTATTCATTGTATGGTGCATTGCAAAAATTGTCAGTATATGTGCTTGGGTTTTTGTAGTACTTTCAATTAATTTCAATCAACTAATTTCACATAATTTTTGGTGAGCTTATTAAGTTCAAATCAAGTCATGTCAAGACATGAAGAAAAGACGTAGATGAATCTGAATGTATTCGGACATGAAATGACATGTAATTTGACACGCTTCTGACATCGATAACTGTAATTCGTTTAACCGCTAAATGGCCGTTACTCCACAACTATTGAGTTTAAGACCATGGAGTCTTGACAAATTTTGACCAGAATAGTTTTATCTATCTATTGGTATAACAAAAAAATTCATCCATTTAAAAAGCATGTAGCTGTTAATAGCCCGTTACTCGTGTACCGTTAAACCGATTTAGCTGAAAATCACTAGCGATGGAGCTATTGACCTGAGAAGTCTGTGTGCCAAGTTTGAAGAGAATCGGTTAAACCGTTTTGAACTTCGCGCGGACGGGCAGATGGTCAGACGGACAAACTAACTAAATGCATAACTAGGATTTCTCTTCGATTCATCAACGTAATACTGAAATAGCAAAATCTCCCAGTGTAAAGGAACGATGCAAATTCATGCAAAGCTAAAGTTAAGCGCATTATCATGGTCGTTCTTACTATTTAGTTTTTATAATGCTGGGGTATGGGATTCAGTACTTTTTTAACGAATACAAATCATCATCCTAATTGTAGATAATGCCGACTTTCCTCCTTTTGTAGAAAACATATTTGCATAATGTAAATTGATAGGTAATATTTAGTGAATTAGTGAATATATGCCAATAATCCAAAAATTGTTAAACAAATCAGAATGCTTGATACAAGCATACCTTAATTCATGCCTTAAGTTAAGTTAAATCTGATTGTAAATGTAACTGAAGTCGAATATGAAAAAATTCTGTCAATCTTACACATAAAATCCTTCAATACAAAAGATTACGTTTTCATAAAGATTTCTACCATTTTCCAGTCTTTTTTCCCCTGAAAACTAAAGGCCAGTTGTAAACATGTTACACGTCTTGTAATTATTCGAAGTTGTTATTTGCAATTAAAAATGAACAAAATAATGTAAAAATAAAAGTTCCCATTCTTTATCGGCTTCAAGTATTTTTAAAAGCAACCGTGAGTACTAGAATATTTCTTCTTTAATAATATATTATCCTTGGCAGGAAGATGTGGCATAAGTATTAGCTAATTCTGTGCAATATATTGTGAGAATTTTAAATCAAATCTTTTATCTGCCATCTTACGATAACTCCATTTTTTGCATACTTGCATAAAGTTGCACATTACTATTCACTTCAATTATAAATATAAGAGCTATTAAACATCTTATCAATCCTTTTCGCCAAAAAATATCTACTATTAAATATAAAAGCTATTAAATTTGTCTGCAACCTGGTAAAATAATGCATCAGGCTTTTAATTAATATGATTTAAACGAATTGAGACAAAGTTCGTATTAAGTAAGGATACTCTCATTAAAAAAACAAAAATAGTTTACAGACAACAACACTTTTATTGCTTTTATTTGGTACAATAACTGAAGCGAGCGATTGTGCGCTAATTACACCACGATTGCGTCGCAATTACTATCCAGCTTATTTTACATTTAGATCAAAAGATTTTTTCCACGATATAAATAAGCTTTGCGTCATAAATTTGTTTTTAACCATTGAATTACTGGCTGATCTTTTTTGGCAAATATAATTGTAAGTTTCGTCTTATTACTTCCAATTGGATTTTGAACGAGCTATCTTATAATGCATCTAGAAATAGAAAAAATCATGAAAATTTGTTGCTAAAATCTGAAAATAAGAACTTGGGGACAGACGTTAGCACAAACAGCAAATAGACATTCATCGTACATCTGCCAATTCCATTTAGTTTTAGTGTCACGTGTTTAGTTTGCCGATTTTTATTGGTTGATCATTTGGTTGTTTTATTTTTCAAATGGAATGATTACAAGACATCTTACGTTACTATTGGCTTGGAGGATAAATGTTGATGGACACTTTGCATATATATTAGGCTTGTATTCCATTTATTAGAAAAGTAACATCGAAGACAAGCAACTCGATTTTTTTTGTCAGAAAGTAGATACAAAAAAGCAAAAAATGATAAAAACTTCTACATCTTAATGTAACCACGTTAAACTTAATCTAACAATAAGTCGTATCTTATTCCTTGTATAAACTTAAACTAGAGTAGCATTACAATAATATTGAGTAGGACAAATATTTAGTTATAGCTATATGGTCCCTTTTACTACACTACAAGTTGCCTTTGTAAACATATGGTCTAAATTCGAATCAAAATCAAATCGACTTTTTTGCGTGTTGATTTTCCGCATAGGATGATCTCTTGAGAACATTATTGTGAAACAGTCTTCCAAACAATATGACAAAGGAGCCAAACACGATAGCGAAGACTAAAATACTGTCAGAAGTCCGGTAGCATGGTGATCCCCAAGCTGAAACAAGAATGTTTTATTTTTTTAATGGTTCTCCTTTTTACTATTTTACTACACTTATTAACTTATTAACTCACCGAGTAAGATTTTGGTAACAGCGTTTAGAATGAAAGCAATAACCATCTGAGCAAACTGGGCTGTTGTGATCACATTTGCTATTGACTTTGGCACGT
Source organism: Entomobrya nivalis (assembly GCA_034695485.1). Lineage (NCBI taxonomy): Eukaryota > Metazoa > Arthropoda > Collembola > Entomobryomorpha > Entomobryidae > Entomobrya > Entomobrya nivalis. Next base: position 13,879 of record JAQFZH010000763.1, read on the forward strand.
CAAAGCCTGCTACCTGCAATATTCGTAGCGTAATAATTTACATTATTATTAATTTTAAAATTTAGTAAAATGTCAGAAAAAGATATATTTTTAGCGATTTTTTTAACCTTTAGGGCAAAGTAAGGATACATAACAGAATGCACTCCATAATTAACTACCATAAGCATTGCGCCCAGAGGTTCATTGTAGGGCACTAAAATCATGTGAAAAATTATTCAGTTATTAATCGTATTTAACTTGCTTTAAAACATTTAGAGAAAAGGAAAACCACCCTTTCAAAAAATTTACAAAATCCACAACCAAAATTTAACGGTTGAAAAAATTAGAGGTTTTTCATTCTCTAATTCAATTTAGATGAGCCGTTCTCAAATTAAAATTGTCTGATTATCTGCAGTAGAAATAAGCTTACATGCCACCCAGATTACAATCAGAGCTGAAATGTGATGATACCATTGAAGAAGTTGAAGTGGCCGTTTTCGCAGCACTATAAACAATGTGTCACCCAGTTCCACGTATTTGGAAAGAACAAATGCAACCCTGTGGACCATCATGAATTTTAATTATAAAACATTTGTTGCGATTGCTAAAGTACTTAAATTCAAAGACTTATTTTGTCAATTTACCCCCAGAACTCCAAAGCAGGTGCAGTAAACTGTCTGACACAAATTCCCTCATAAATTTCATCCAGTCCGGTCAGGTGCTCTGAAACGTTCGGAAAAGTTCGCAGAAATCCCAAAATAGAAAATATTCCTAGTGCAGCATTCCAAGAAATTAGGGGTATTTTTAGATCAAATGCTGGTCGATTTTTCATAAATTTTTGAAGCCCAAATATTGTCACTGCGTATATTCCTGCGGCGTAGAAGGCCCAAGCTCGATTCTCAAATATGAAATCTCTCCAACCGTCCATATCGACAGTTTCAAAGGAAAAACTGTCAGTTGTATGATATTTGCAGGGAATGGACTCGGGTTCATTTTGAAGGGAATTGAAAACTTGGCGTAGAGATAAATTATTACTGACCATTTTAAGGTATTTAAATATAGAGCACAAAAAAACCAAACTGGAATATGAAATCGTTAGTGTTTCTACTTGCCCGTCTACTAGATAAATGGTGTGTAGAGTGCAACAAGTGTGCCAATACATTTATATAGTAGATTTGATATTGATATTTGAAATTATATAACGATGTAGTTTTAGGTTTTACACATGTCTAGAGCCTTCAGTTCGTAAATTAGATCAATGAATAGTCAAAAGATGCAAATAAAGTGTATTTGTTAAATATTTGCGGTGGAACATTATTGTCTATTAATCATAAAATATTTTCGTTAAAATTTATCTCAATTTCCCATGAAACATGATTACTGAAGTCATAAATAAAACGTACGCCATAATCTCAAAAAAACAAGTAAAATGTATTTTTTAAATATATCAAAAAGCATACATTAGTTAAAAAGTACAAAAATTACGCGTCATAGGACTTGCGTCAAGTTTAATTGGGTTCCATGGAAAATAAAGGTTGATTTTGAACACATGCTGATTAGATGTATGCAAGCTGTTATTACACAGCAATTAAAAGTAGACAACATAGTCTTTATAACAATAATTACACATTTTGTTGTTTTAATGGAAACTTCAAAAATATTATTGAATCCAGAAGACTATTGCGCTTGTGTGATTTTATGTTATCGGTAGATATGGTATAATTGGTTATTTTGTAGTTGACCATCCATCTGCAATAATTTGTGAAAACTTACATACATTATCAAATTTTTCGTTTGCCATTTCGCACAATTACATCGAATCTTACATAACTTTTCACATCAATTTGTTTACAAATGGCAGTTAAATAGGTATTCACCTGTCCAAAAAATAGACTATCTTTGATGAATTTCAATTTGCGTCACAGGATTTCCCTGAGATTTCGAAATGCGCATGGGTCTACCAGCAGTCCCATTGTAAACTTTGGTAGTTTGTAGTCAGTTGCTTTTTGTACGATAAAAGAGATCACTCCAGTGATTCTCGACTGCCCTTCTATCTTCGACCATGCTAGATATATATAGTGGATTGTAGATGGAATAGAATTCAAAAATATTTCTGGCTTGAGGGTCTCCAAGTCATTTTATGTGATTCTTGATCAAGTCCAACACACTTCCAGAAGTTTCCAACAAAGTTGCTGATATCAACTACAAAAAGCAAACAACAGTTAATATACATTATGTACATATTTGATTAAAGAGTTGAAGGATATCAATAAATAATTGGTTTCTCTTTTATTATTGTATTTTGAATAACAAATGCATAATATGTATGTGAGTACCATATTACCTTCTCCAGAAGTCCACTTTTTTGATCGACGCAATTTGGTTCTTCAAAACGCTCAAAAAAGACTTATCATTTTAAATATTTTTAACGAATCGTGTTTATGATGCATTTAAAAGAGCAATTTTTTTAAACTTACTATTTCCATATTGATGGGGGCTTACGAACGTTCCAAATTTTCTTGAAATGGGCAGAGCATCCAAAGAGAAATGTATATTGATGACCTTGAGTTCTAAACTAATTTTGGTGTTTCAGGACCTTTCCAAGAAAGACTTTTAGAAAGAAAGAAAGATTTTTAAAGCTTACTATAAATAAAAGAGGACGTGAATGGCCACAATTACAATAAATGTGTTTGTGTTTTGCTGCGAAATTATTTTTATTTAACGCTTTGTTCAAGATAATGGTATTTTTCGTTAGAGTTCTTCGCTTTTGAGTGCTGGACTGCTATATTCATAGCAAATATAGAAGTTCGAAAGAATAATATTACTAAAAAACTGTAATGCAGAATATACTACAAACCAAAAGGGGCACTGGATGCATTACTATGTACCTTTCTGCATATATGTATGTGCAAACGTAAAAATGTGCAACGAAGCGTGAGAATTTTACCTAAGACAAGATCGAATATATTTGCCTTCATCTTTGGATAATTTAGTAGAATATTGAATTATTGTTTACCCACCTCGTGTACTTTACCCAAAAAAATTGCGTGTTGATGCGATTGAAGTTAAGTTGAAACACAATTTTAATTGTAATAAGTACGTTCACATTTTATTCAAACCGTCTCTCATACAACACTACATTTGTTAAGCTTGTTGAATAAATCAAGCGAGCGGTCTCGCACTATTGCGTATGTTTGTGTAATTACTGCATATGGTATTTTTGAAACAAAAAGATTATACACACGATATGAATGAGCGTCTAGACTAATTCCATTTTTTTAACATCTGCATCACTTTTATGCTAGTTCTGTTCAGTTTCATAACGAGTGATGACAAACGGGTGAAAAAGGTACCAAGTTATGACAAGGACAAGTTTGTTACACAAATCAAGGTTAAACCGAATCGAATTGAATACGTGTTTCTTTTTATAATTTTTTTTAAAGACATTGAAAATAATGCTGTTGATGCATGACGCTATTTTCCTCACTTAACGCAATTAACAATTAGTTGTGCCTACGTTATGATTTTCTGCCTCCAACGACAGCAATCAGTGAAATTGCAAAATGGTTGAATACACATAAACCCAGTCGAATTTGTAAAAAAAGATCGAAAGGAACACACGCAAACACAAGCTGAAATATTTTATGAAATAGATAAAGTTTATTCACTGGAGAAATTTATTAATTTTATCTAATCAGTGCCAAGTCTGCTGCATATAGCGAAAACTGGTGTTTAAAATAATTTGGATTAGCAGTTCAAACTATTCTCCAACGATAACTTTTAAACATACGCTTATGCAAGGGTAAATTGTAGCTTTTTTACACATCACACATTTTGTCAAACATGAAAATACCCAATTCCGAATAGCCCACATCAGAGGTACATCCGAAGTTTGTTTAAATTTAACACATTATTCTTTGGGTAAGCTTATTTTAGTTCACATCTTCCTTGGTTTGGTTAAGTGTCAGATTACCAGACATCTCAGTCAGGAATAAAGTAGCTAATACTGCTTTTCCATACCAACTTAGTGTTGCTGAAATTTAGGCCAATCTTTTTAAAAGCGTTAGGCATCTGTTGAGAAAACCATGTCTAAACTAGTGAACACTGCAAACTTGGACTTGAAATCAAAAACTAAGAGTGTACGCGACTCCGACTCTATTCTCCATAACAGCAAAGATGTATACGAAAACGTTATTGGTGATGCTGCGTTTATTGACGGAAACCAAGGTGAACTTTACAACCCTGACAATATCCCATGGATAGATACAGCTCTGGTAAATTCGGGTATGGAAATATTTCACAAGTACTTTTATGCCTACGTCGTCTCATTAATACTGTCTATGATATCCTTGGGAATTGCGGTTAAACCAATTTCCACCCTTGTATTTTCCAACGATAAGCCACTTGAGGGTCACCAAATTTTTCGTCGACTTGTTGGAAAACTGAGAGGTACGTTAAAAATGTTTGAAGTGCTTTTGGATCCCGCGGAGGGCAAGAAGGTATTTTTGAAGACTAGAAAAATGCATGCAATCGCCGTTAGAAAACTGGAAAATGTTGGGGATGGTAAAACCCTTCCTCAAATGACATGGCGACGTAAGGAGGAGCTTTGGATGCAAGAGACTGTAGACGCGGTTAAGGGCGACATGAAAGAATTGAACATTTGTTCCAATTACAACAAAGAGACACCTGCGAAAATTGTGGAAAACTTGTCATGGAATGCGAAAGTTCCCTTCAGTCAGTTTGGCCTTGTGTACTTTACCACAGGATTTTTTGGCTTTGTCTGGCTGCATCCTCAATTATTTGGAATGATTGACCGTAACGACATCAAAATGAAAGGATTTATTCACATATGGGCTATTATTGCTAACATGATTGGTCTTCGAGATGAGTTCAATATTTACATCAATCCAGACCCTGAAATCATTGATCGAGTTGTTCGAGAAGTATACATTTACAGCCTCAAAACAATTGATCCTATGGTTATTTTTCTGCAAGAGAAGGCTGTGGAAGGAATGAATCAGTATATACCATTTTTTACAGTAAAAGCTGTATTGTGCTTGGCTTTGAAAGCCATTGGATGTGGAAGGGCTAAAAACATGTGGAAAATAATGAGCATCAAGGACAAGGTAGTGTATTACGGAATTGGTGGTCTTATTTATTTGAGTTTAACTTGCACATTTGTTAGACGTCCACTAAACTGGTGTTATAGAAAATTCTTAGATATACTGTTTGTCAATGTACTGAAAAAATGAGATATTTGTGATAGCGAAAGTGAAAAGAGACCATCTGGAAAAATTGCCCGTTAGTTTATTTTTCCAAGTTGTATTGATTTTCTTCATAAAACGCAATATTACTTGGAAAAATAACGAACGGACAATTTTTCCTGATGATCCCTTTTCAATTTCGCTATTACATTTCGTTCCAGAAATATGAGTAATAAAAACTTTAACATGTTAAACTTTTATAAAAAGTAATTTTTCAATTAATGATTAATATTCAGAAAAACTAAATTCTAAATCAAAATAACAATAGCCTGTATTTGACCTCCATGCATTCAAAGTAGAAATATTTGCAATCAGAACAAACTCTACGTAGATTATTTGACCTCCTTGTAATCAAATTGATTTTATCGTATCAGTGTATTTTGTAATAATCTATTTAAAATATAATGAAATATATGCAGACATTTATGTTTCCATGTTAACCAACTACATCTTCCTTGTGCTGAAAAAAAATGTAGTTTATGTTGTTGAAGGAGGCTTTAAACAAGAAAATAGAACAAAAACCTTAAATAAAGTTTCGACAAAATTAAACTTTGGCCAGCAATAGCAAAATAATGATTTTTATTCTCCCTTTATATTTGCTGTCATAACGCCATCATTTCAATTTTATCACATATTTGGGTCTTGTGCATCATTTGGGAACCAAAAACCAAATCAGTACAGACGAACATCGTCGAGCATTCTTATAAAATAGTGTTCACTACACTACTAATTGAAATAGTTCATGAATTCATAGTAAACTTAAGTTGTTTGGAAGTTATGCCTTTGGTTCGTTGAAAACTGATGGTGTATTTTAAAAACGTACTCTTTTTAATTAAACAAGTTGTTATTGGCAACAGAATATAACAACAAAAATTTCCCAATTATTTGTTTTATCACCAACTTTAAAAATACTTTAAAAATCATACTTAATACTTGAATATTTTCAATGATTTTTTTTGCTGTTCGGGTAGATTTGATGTACTTGTTGATCATGGTATCATTGTGGCTAACCACGAGCAACTTTTTCGTGAGAATGTTTTCTGAGACCATTGTCGAAACTTTGGTTTACCACGTTTTAATAAATTCATCTTGCATGGCATGACAAATTACTATATCCAATTAATACGACTTAATCAAATTGAAACAAATTTCCTCGTAACCATGTTCTCATTTTTTAAAGTAGTTTCCAGACAACAACAGAATTTTACTTTTAGGTATTCAATCAAATAACTTATGTAAGCGATATCGTGCTAACTACAACACATGTGCTTTGTAAGTACTACGCGTGTATTTTTAGCAAAAAAATTCTTCACACGATTAAGTTATTTTTAACCATTAGATTCCTGATCCTTACCTAGGTACCTTAAGTTATTTTTATATTTTGCTAGAAAATTGAAAATAGAACTTGAAAGTGAGCACGATGAATAATCTTATTTTGCTCCTGACTGGAGAAACATTACTAAACTTTTAACTAATTAAAGTATTAGTCCAGTTTAAAGCTAGAAAATGATTCCAAGCTTTGCTTTTCAGATGTAATAAAATGGCATGTACAGTAAGCTATACTTGTAATGAACTCATACGTATATGTGATAGTGAAAGAGAAAAGGGACCATCGGGAAAATTCGTCCAAGTTGACTATTCGAGTTGACAATTATCATTAATTGATTATATTAAATATTGAAATTATATTTTGAACAACAGATGGATAATATGTTTAGTACCTATTACCCTCTACAGAAGTTCACTTTTTTGAGCGACGCAATTTGGTTCTTCAATAAGCTGAAAAAATGACTTATCATTTTAAATATGTTTCTGTACGACTGAAAAAAATAGTTCCAAATCAGTAACGGGACTTTTGAAAAATCGTTTTTATAATACAATCGTCTTCTTTGACAGTTGGCAGCCCTGCTTCTGCCTTACGATGAGCTACAAATTTATAAATTCACTATCATAAATAACCTAATGTTCAATTTTATGAAATTTCTAAATTAGTTGACTATTTTTACCAATTTAAATTTTGTTAAAGTAGTAGAATTTAATTGTTGTTTTCTTGCACTTGCTCTGGAAATCAAATTGGAATTAATACACTTCTAATTAATCTTGTATGAAGCACCAGAAAGATGCGATGAGAAAGAGTGAATAATGTAGATTTTAACTGAATAAAAAGTATTAAGTTAACTATTTACAACATTTTTATTACCAAACTCACACGCTATAGAAACAATGTTTCGTTTTAAGCAAAACGACCCACACCGACTAGTTTAGCCAACAAACTTTATGTTTTTCTGCGAAATTATTTTTATATCACGCCTTGTTTCGGATAATGGTATTTTTCGTTGGAGTTCTTTGCTTTTGGGCGCTGGACTGCTATATTTATAGCAAATAGAGAAGTTCGAAAGAATATTATTACTGAAATCTGTAATGTGGAATTAACTAAAAACCAGAAGAGGCACTGGCTGCATAACTATGTACTTCTGCTTAGATGTATGTGCGAACTTAACCATGGGCAATGAAGCGTGAGAATTTACCTAAGACTAGAATAGTTTGCCTTCATCTTTGGATATATTTTCATAGCAGGGCAATAGTGCATTATTGTTTACCTTTACCTACCGTATGTAACTCTCCCAAAAATTACGCATTGATGCGATTCAACTTAAATTGAAACAAAATTTTGATTGTAATAATAAGTACAATCGCATTTATACAAATCGTCTCTCAGACAACACTACATTTGTTAAGCTGGTTGAGTAAACCAAGCGAGCGGTCTCGCACTATTGCTTATGTTTGTATAATTACTGCGTATGTAATTTTTGAAACAAAAAGATTATACACACGATATGAATGAGCGTCTAGACTAGTTCCATTTTACAACATTGGCATTAGTTTAGTTAGTTCTGTTCAGTTTCATAACGAGTGGGGTAAGTATGCATTGTCATTAGATCTCTTTCCATTTATGGAAGTTATGGAAGGCAATACCATCTAGAAATGTGGGACATTAAAGGCATTTCTCAACACACTTCCGAAATGGAACGAAGTCTACAACTTTGTGCTTTGCAGCTGCATGCAAAACAAACAGGCATCTTTTTTGTCTCATTTTATTATACTTCCAAACGTATTTTATACTTTTATGTCAATAAAATGCTTGAAGAAATAAAAAGCAGGATAAAATGCATTGCACCTGTTTATAATTAGCTCAACTCTCAATTAAAAAAGATGATCATTTCCAGCGGAATAATTTGTAGCTCTACATGCAAAATGTGTAGATGCGATGTGACTGACTAACTGGTTATCAGATACGCATCTTGTATTTTGTATTCACAACAAAGCTCTCAAAAGTAAACCAAGTCAAGTTGTAGAATAGTGGTCAAGGTCAACAACTCAAGAGCTTGGAAATGGGTGAGTCGAGCAGCAGAGAAACAACTGTGTAATATGCAATGCAAGAGGGTAGACATACAGACAGAGCCAGACAAGTCAATGCACCACATAAATATATTCCAGTTGATGACTCACCAATCCACATGCATTCTTCCAGTCTACTTGCCTTGCACTTGTGCCGTGCCTCTTTCATTTTTCTCTGCTTACTTTCTGTCTTCATATTATGCTCACAAAACACGGACCTTCACGCATTCATAATACATAATACATCTTTTGTCGCTCACATAAATTTTGATCCATCCATCCTTGGTTCCATTTGATCTCATGCCGGATACTGCATCTTATGAAATGAAACATATCTACCTAAACTATATTTTTGAACTTATTTCCGGGAAAGTGGATAAATGACTAAAGAATAACTTCATAATTAATGTTCATAACAACCATGCATGTATCTGTATGCATAAACCTTGAGATAAGCAAAGGAAAAGAGATCAGTTTGCATTTTTTTGACAAGCCATAAAAATAAATATTCGTTGAGCTACAAAGTCGATAATTAAGTGTAATTAATTAATGTTTGTTCCAATGCTTTTAAAAACACGTTTTACGCAATCTCTCTTACGCAATCACACTATCTTCCTTATACCAACCATGTATCTCTATTTCAATCAATCCGAAGTGCAAGTCATTTTGCATGCCATTTATCACACGTTGCAATTAAAATAACTGTCGCATAAATTTTTTTTTTGTTTAAGAATTCCAAATTTATATTAAAGATTTGAAACCTTATTCAATTCGTTTTCACTTTTATTTGTTGAACAAACTTGTCCTTGTCATAAATATTTGACCCGTCTTTAATGTCCCATTACCATTGTCTCCCACTTTCCCTTTTTCCATATCGTACAGCTACATACATACCCATAAATTTGATTCGTTTTTTAACTTTGATTTGTGTAATAAACTTGTCTTTGTCATAACTTATGACTGTTTTTTATGTCCTATTGTCCTTCACTTTCTCAAAATTTCATAACCTTTTATGGTCTTATGAAAAATTCGATATTGCTCAATAACAATAGAAATGACCATTAAAAACTTTGCATTGTCCGTAATATGCTTGTTATATATTGTATTCCAATTACAATCACTTATTGCAATTACAATAAGAGAACCACTTTCTAAAAAAGCATTCAAGTTTGCAGTCGATTTGCGTTCATTTTGGTATGGTGATAATTTAATATTTTAATCTAATAGCTCAGTTAACTTAAATTTAATTTTATAAATATTCAAATAACTTTCGTTTGACAAGGTGCAGCTAACTCAGACAAAAAAATGAGTGGCCGAAGAACAAAGCGGTTGAAGGTGGAGACAGTGACACCGGATTCGGGAATGACCCCAGATGATATTGCAATTCAAGCGTTACCAGAATTACCAGTTGAGGTGAATAAGCAGTTAAATACATCATCAATCAAAAAAATTGTGTTGCTTTTCTAAAAACTTGTTCAAATTTCACTTCCAGATCTGGACTCTCATTTTGGAGTTGGACCAAAATACAGAGGGCCAACGAAAAGATAGGAACAAAAGGATGACCCAGTTACAACTCGTTTCTAAGCAGGGGTGTGGAATAATCAGGAACAATATCTACTTTGAGCCAAGGATAACTGATCAGCTGCTAAACGGAACCATACGTTTTGAAAACGTGAAAGCAAAGAAGATTATCCTTGCCAATATGGTCAAGGAACCCAGCATCATAGCTCAACTTTATAAACCGGAAATGATCAGGGAAATCACCTTGTGTGAAAATGTGAACAAGAGCAACTTTCTCTCAGTGGCGAATCATTTCAGTGAACACGGTTATGTGAAGACGTTGATAATTACACAAGAATTTCTGGATTGTGAAGAAGCTGACTGGTTTTCTGTGGAAAAACAAGAAGAGAACCATTTTTTACGACGTTTTTTTAATAAGATCACCAAATTGGTGTTGGATGTACCCCTGATTGAACTACAGGGTAGAGAGCCACGTCGAGTCATAAACTTGAAAAAGTTTTTGAGCAAAATTCGCCTTCCAAAATTGAAAGAATTTAAATTAACGGCTCACTGGAGTATTCTAGTAAACTATTTGTCAATCTCCTTCCTTCAACGACATGCGTCGTCTCTCACTCTGATCGATCTTAAACTGGTGGATTTACAATATCAAATGGATTGGCACAATGTCATATTGCGTGGACCACTAAAACAACTCAATCCAAAAGATTTGGAGTATCTTCAACTCGAAAATATTAGCCTTGATGGAAAGGCAATGTGCCAAATTGGATGGCACATATGGATCCCACTTCTTCAGAAGCAAAAACGCTTGTGCCACTTAAACATTTGCCATGTGAATGGATGCGAGTTGAAGAAATCTGATTATGATTGGTCTCCACTCAACTTTCAAAGTGTGAGTATTGTGGCCCTGGACAACTACAAGACACTTACATCTCTTCATCTTGAACAGTATCACTTTGTTGGGGAAGTGGACTTGACATCATTCCAATATTTGAGGAATCTCAAGACCTTGACTCTTGATAAAAAGGATAATAGGTCAGTAGCCAAGCTTGTCAATATGACATGCTTACCAGAGTCCCTGGAAACTCTCGCTGTTAGAGGTTTGGCTTGTGAGTACGACCATTTGGAGGAATTTGCAAGAGCGCCACATTTAAATAAATTGCGATATCTGGAACTCGGCTGGATTGGCTTTCACAAAGTCCCGGAATTTATCATCCAAGCGTTGCTGGAGAAAAGGAGCTTGCAGAAGCTTCACCTCAGTCCGGTGGTCATATCTCGTGTGTGGACTGAAGGGAACAGGCAGTACTTCATTGTGGGACAGAAAGGATATTTGGTTCCCCTCCCCTCAGACTTTCTAGACGATTACGAGAACGCTTCTTTTGCAAATTTCACGATTGACTGTACAGATGTCAAAATGGTACTGAAAATGGAGCGGCGCTAAATAACACCGGAGTTGTAAAAAAAAGTTGCTTAAAAAGTAGAATATAAGCAGCGACTGCAGTTTGTTATCTTTTTCCTATTGGAAAATTCGATTCTTAGTACCCCAAATTTATGCTGTTGGGTTTTGGGTTTATGTAAACTATGTGTATGTATTCTAGAAAGCGATTCTGGGACGATATTCAAAGCAATGGATTGGGAGAAAATAGTAGACGTAGCAAATAAATTTGTTTCTTATCGTGCACAAAGACCATCAGTTTTTTGAAGGACTGCATTATGTAAACTGCATGGACGCCTACAAACTTACAATAAAGGACTTTTGTATTTACTCAAGGATAACATAAAAATCATAAATGATGAAAGAAGCAAATAAGATTTCATTAAGCTTTCATTTATTGTTACATACTAAACGTTCAGCTATGTATCTATCGATAATGCTAACATCAATACCACATATTTAGTTGGCATGGAAATTCGGTGTCTTTTAAATAATTCTGACTTAGCTTTTACCAATATGTGTACTTTTTTCTGTGCTTCTCATAAGTCTAAATATATGAATGATCGTTTTTTTTCTTTTATTATAAACGAACGTCATGCGAAAATGTTTGATGTAGAAGAGCCTGTGCCATAAGGTTTTACATGAGTAGACTATATGCGATCGGCGATCAGGTATAGTATTCGAATTTGTCGAATGACTGTTGTACAAGTTTGACTGAGTTCATATGGACTTTCTGTGAAATAACGGAATAAAAAATGTATCGTTTTAATGGTATTGTCTTGTTTATTGTTTATACATGCGTGTCTTACTACATATTGTTTTATCTTTCAATTGTAAAACCAAAACGAATTTTCTACAAAAGTCGTCTTCTTAGAACAAAGTTAAAATTTTCTTCTGGTCTAAGGGTTATATCAAAATACAACTTGACATCTTCTAGCTTAATATTTGAGCATAATTCAAAATTTCTTAGGATCCAAGCCATTATCACCTTTAGTTCCATTAACCCCACTTTATAACCAATACAATTTCTAGGTCCAGCACTAAACGGAATAAAGGAGAACGAATGCCTCTTTTTCACATTTTCAGGAAGAAACCGATCGGGATCAAATTGGTCTGGATTTGGATAATTGTCTGGATCTCTATGAACCAACCAAGCAGGAATTCCAATAATGGTCCCAGAAGGTAACTCCAAGTCATCTGAGACCTTAAGGGAGGCTTGAAGTCCTCGCAAAAAGATTGGAACTGTTGGAGTGATGCGTAAACTTTCGAGAATGCATCTTTCTAAATATTTTAAGCTGCCGAGTTCACTAATACTGAAATCTTTATCATTTAAGCTATCCTTCAAATTCGAGTCATTACTGATTCTCTTATTTATTAACTTGTCCACTTCTTCTCTGCAACGAGACTGATGAACTGGATTTATTGCCATATGAAGCATTAACAATTGCAAAGCTATTTGCGTTGTTTCTTCACCCTATTTGTTAAAAGCGAAGATGCTATTAAGTATGGTTAATTTTTAGCAAACTTGGTATAAAAGTACAACATACCGTAACCATAAATGTAGCAACTTCATCAGCGATTTCCTTGTTGGTCGCCCCTTGAGAGAGCATCTCTTCAATTAAACATCGGTATGGCTTTACTCCTAATTGAACGTCAACATCGACTTCGACCTGAATACCTTGGTTTGTTTTTTGTTTGATTTTTAGATCTTCTTCGTATTGCTTGCGGTACTTGTTTGTAGTCTGTTTAAAAACTCAAAAAAATCTAAGTAGCGATTCACACGAAGATTTAAGTACAAATTTGATTTATTTTCCAAATAAATGCTTTTTACCTCGTTCATAAAGTTTTCACAGAACTGCATAGATCTACATTTCTCTTTTACAGTTGGATTGATATACTGCAAAAGGGGAAGTCTAAGAAAGGGATTAAGAAGCATGGCCACAACTGTATCCTTAGCGCTACAACATATGAACAATTCAGTGAAAATCGACCGGGCTTAAAATAGTATACACATAAATTGAATAACAAGTTCGGCTTACATCTTAAAATTTTTGGCAACTTGGACAGCAGTGTCACCCGGAAGACTTGTGTTGCCCATAACGGGTCGGTATAATAGAGTCGAATAGGTCTTAGTGCATAACCATATTAGAAGAATTTTATTTGTAGAAATTTGTT
>JAQFZH010000764.1:0-27641 GCA_034695485.1 Entomobrya nivalis
TGATTATGATTACCATGAAAAATGGAAACATACGAAGAAATAAGTATTTAGCATTAACTGTTGTTCTGTTTATATTACTCTGACTTGCTCTATGGCTATGGGCTAGATAGAGAAGAGGACTCATCATATCCCATCCAAAATGATCATCATCGTCATCATCACAACCATTTTCGTTAATGGATTACATACAACAACAATAATAATGTCATCCACTCGTTTTTTTTCAATGTTCCAAATCCAAAATATATACGGCCGATATGCATCAGGAGCATTGTATTTTTTTCTCTGTTAATAAGAACACGGAATATGGATGGATTGGTTTATTACTAGTGACGATTTTGTAAAACTATAACTATTAGCTTAGCAGTGCATTTTTTTCTCTGTATATCATCCATTCCCGATGATACCACGACGACAACGGCATGTAATGTGTGTCCGCCTTCTATACAGTCATCTTGGCTGCCTGAATAGTTTTACGGTTAGGAACGATACGATTTTAGTCCAAAATGCAAATGGCTAATAACCACAATAATCGATGAAAGTATGAAATACTCCTGTATTATTATTCTCAGTTTACAGACATGCGTGTATTTTATTCAGAAAAACAAATCGTTAAATTCACATTTCCAATTTGTAAATCCATGTTGGTATGAATTACATTGCTTAAATATCGACAGAAAGTATGTATATCTGATGTACAATAATATTGTACTAAAAGTTTGTTCGTGTACAATTTCATTTTTATATACGTCAGGTTAAACCTAGATTTAGAGGAGGAAAAATATTTACCATTTTTACCACTGCTGCTAAACGAACACGTTTATTGGAAGTAGACAGAAACAAAGCTAAAATACAACATATTATATTGATTGTAAGCTTTTCTAGCTAAAAACGACAGACAAGGAGGAGGAAGAACGGAATAATAAGTCAAGTCAGAGAGTTCATCATTCCATTTCAAAAGTTTTTGTCGTAATTGAATTCTTGCGAGAGAATTTTTTTTGTTCGCATAACAGTAAACCTAGTTACATTACAAATTAGCAATCTCAATACTTCTGAGAACGTTTTATTTTTATTTTTAAAACCAGCGAGGCAGAAGAGTGTAATAGTTCATTTAAAAAATATATAAAATCGCTTGATGTGGCGATGCAATATTTTTATACGTTTAAAATATTTTGCAACACTTTGAGTTTTCAATCATTTCCGTGAGTAAGCATTGCACAGAAGATATTTGAACTGCGTCGTACCACATGCTTAACACCAAATTAACCAGTATAATAATCGCGGCGCTGACTCAGTATAATAATCAGTGTTGCATTACTTGCTAATAAATTTTTACAGATAATTGTTATAATCTACACATTATAAAAATGGCTCACTCACATTATTGAGCACGCTTTTTTGCCCGTTAATGGTAAAAAGCCTGAATCCCTACCACCATCATCATCATAAAGCAGTCCGCATAGATGATTCATTTGCACATTGCACTCTGCTAACTATGTTGCTAAAATGAAATGAAATTACGTGTACCGAATCTGATTGTGACCACTGTCATGAGATGCGAGTATGACTTTAATTTGAGAACAATTCCAATGGCAACTACATGCTAAAAATCCTACTTTTCAGTTCTTCTGAACACGTAACCACCAACCAAAAAATCCTGAAATCTTGTTTCAATCCCGTGATAGCATTATCATCTTCACCACAAGAGCCAGAGAGAGAACACATATAACCGTCATCTCATCATCATGACCATTTACCATATCAGCTTTGTGTGATTATGATAAGAAGACGTAATAATCGTGAAATCTGAAGTGTGTTATTTTGCTTCGCTATTTATTTTTTATTCGGTGATCCCCCATTTAATTTAAATTGTAATTGCAATCGTAACAGAGAAATATATACATACATATAACTACACACAAAGCATATAATATATTTTACCATTTTAATGCAACCTACACATCCATCTGAACAATTCATATTGCTGCACGAAAAACCGTCCTCGCTTGAAATGTTCAGCAATTTTGTACTGAAACGCATCATCATAAGATCATCATCATATCATAATCACCATCCAACTTTTTCATGTTGCCTTTTTCAAGAGAACTCTCTGGCAAAAGCAGCAGTAAAGTAGCCGAGTTGCAAAGTTGAAACGTGTAATGAACCAACCTTAGTCATGCGACCCCAAAATCGTACCCCGTACTTCTGTAGTTCTGTAGTCAAGTCAGTTGTTGTACATTGTACGACACACCAACAAACAAAATAACAATCATAATCGCACACAATAAACGTAGGTATGCATATTATATGGATGACTATCATTCATGATGATACGACGATCACGTTGATGATGATGATGCATACTTACAACAATACACATCCTACTCACACAATCGAAAGAACGAAACTGTGAAGCCAAGTCCAAAAAACTACTTCTCTCGCTCGCTCTCTAGAATACGACTTCTCGTTTTCCACTAACTTCTTTACTGCATTTATTACTGTGCTTACTGACATTCTTTACGAATGTTGCATGTTTAGCAGCAGTAGTAGTTTTGTGTTTGTGTCGCTCACATACTCATGCTAAGGTTTTTTTTCTTATACATAAAATACGATATGAATCATCATCACTATCAACATCATGTTGTTACACATTTTCATGTAAGCACTCAGCGTACTCACTCCGACTACGAGAACGAATAGAATTGTATGGCATAGCACATTACTACAAGAGCATGAGTAAAGGACGTTGATGATGATGGTGATGATATGGGTCTAGGTATGGGTAGGCTCTACACATATTAAAAAAGGGTTTCTTACATGGGCATATAAAATGAAAGGGTTATGCATTGCTATACGGTACCGTTCTTTTTGGTCTGACGGTCTCTGGTCTCGTCTCTTTCTGGCATGGCAATGCAGAGAGAGAGCAAGCAGATTACTCACCATAAAGTAATATCATGAGACGTTGAGTGTATAGTTTTCAATTACATGCATTTCTATCTACGTGTGTGTGAGTAAGCGTATGAGAATATATACAGAATGCCTGCGCACTAACCAAAAAATGTTCTTCAAAAGACACACTTGGCAACACTGCCTCTCTCTTTTCTCTCTCATGAAAGAAGTGAAGGAGTCACAGAAAATTGCATGCCTCCTCCATATCCCCATCCATATATAAGTTTTATAAGTACATCAACATCATTATACAGCAATAGTGCATAGGTACTTATATAACAAGCAACCAGAACAGACCAGCAGCAGGATAAACTACGTCGTTCTTTTTTCAACAAAATTATACTACTCTTATATCTTTTATTCATACTCAAAAACAAATATGCTGTATAGGTATACACATATATAGCCTGAGTGAATTCGTTTAAAAAAATAACAAGAAAAATATATAAGCATGATTATTATAGAAAACTGAGAGAACCAAGTTTTCTGCTGAAGCAAACTTTTTTTAGTAGTGGAGAAGTACTCATATAGGCATACACACAAAAGTTGCCTTTGTGATTTGTGATGAATTCTGTCTTTCTTATATACTTTTATATAATCCATATACACTTTTTACGTGTCTGTCTGTTGAATTGTAAAGAGTGTAAACATATATATGTATATATTTACGTTCTTATTACCTTGTACATTTTCAATGAATATAGGTATATGCTTTGTAGCTCTTAGCTCATTGTTCTGTTCATCATATTCCCTTGAAATATCGCACGTTACGTTATACACACTCTTCTTATATTTTGTCTATTTTGTTCGTTTCGTGTATACCATAATAATATATATATGCCATACCACTAATGTATACATCCCCAAGGTCTTATAAATATGTACGTTTATACATGAAGACGAACGGAAACTTGGATGGCACAAAAAAGGTTCAATTACCTACCCTCCATCCATCCACCCGTGGGAGGGGGAATGGATTGGATGAAAATGGTTCTTTTTTTCTAGAGAGTCGAGGCGAACTGCGAACTCTTTGTAAGTAAAAGCCTCGTCGTAGAATTTTAGTGGAGTGCACAGAGAACACATATAGGAACCTCAATACGATACGTACGTGTTCTCTCCTGCTCTATAACATGTATACTCAAAAGAAATGTGTTTATTTTTGCCTCTTTTGTGAAGGAAGGAAAAAAATAATGATAGTGCACACAAAAAGAGAGGTATATATTATAAAGGTCTGTATATATATATATTCTATAACATACTTATTTTTATCGTAGCATTTATGTATGTTTTTCATCTCTATTTTTTACCCTATATAATTTATAAGAAATATACAATTATAACGAGAAGCCTCAGCATCATCATTCGCTTTGAAGCAGAAAAGAAGATGATGATGGCAGTGGTGTTTTTTTTTCGACGTAATACACACTGCTATAGGTAAATGTGCTGCTATCTTGATCGATTCATAAAAGAAGTATAGATATTTTTTCCTCATATAATGTATATATAGTTATTATTATATATTTATATCTGTCTTTTTGAAATAACATTAGATGAGAAGAGCAAGAAAAGGGAATATTATCTTCAGAGCAGAAACTCAACTAGAAAGAGAAGAGCTGAACCATTAACCAGCTTGCTCTTAAACTCTGAGGCAAGTGAGTTGAGTAGTTCTGTTGGTCCTGCTGCTCTGTATAGTGAGTTGTGTTGGATTGGATATTTTGGATATATGTAATAGTAATAATACGGACGGACGAGCTCAACTCATCATCATCACATTGCATCACACAAGGCTTTGCTTTTGAAACAGAATTCTCAACTCACACAAAATACACATCAACAATGTGTAGTGAAGCAGGAGAATAAGAGACGAAGGATTTTCAGCAGAGTTTCTGAGTAAGCTGCAGAGGGTACATTGAAACGTTGTTTCCTTTTCAAAAAGAGGTACAAAACTAACCAGTAGACTGACTACTGCTTTTGCTACTACCTTTTGTCCTACAAAAAAGGAGAAAAAAAAGAGAGACAAGTTTTCAAGAGAGAAACGTTGTGTGCGTTTTTATCTCTTTTCCCTCTTTTATCAACGTCACCACCACCACTGCTGTTATATAGAGAATACAGGAATTGTAGAGAAGCAGCAGTAGTAATAATCGTCGTGTAGAGGTACTCTTTTTTCCTTTGCATGACATTCAGGTTTCCTGCTGCTCATGTCGTAGTAAAAATGTATCAAAGATTTTCTACTAGAAAACAGAAAATCCTACACAATTACAACAGCACATGACAAGATACACGTACATATATATTTACATAGAGCTCAGCTATATCTATTTTTCTCATATTTTTCTGTAATTTTCGAAGAAACTGTAAGAGGAAAAAAGGAGAGAATATAAGAAAACGCGTGTGTAAGTTCAATAAAAAGCTATTATCTCTGTACATTCAAGTATTTCTCATTTGTAGTCTATCGTGCGTATTTTTATATGTAAACTTTTTTGGTATACTTGCGATAACAAAATAATCTATATTTTTCTTCTCCTTTTTTTCTTGTTATAAACAAGCTTTTATGCATATATGACGAACAGCAGTATCGTGATCATCATTATCTCGCAAAATAAACTTCTTATGCAGAAAAACACATTACATTACGACGGCCGACCACCATATAGCATGCCATTACAAGACAAGCGTTTGTGCACTTTTACAATTACAATCAGCAAGTATGTATCTCTGAAGAAAAGAAAAAATGAAGAAGCATACACACACATTCAAGTCAACTGTGAGTTATTCTATCTTAAATCTCGACGCAATTACAAGAACGTCCAACCAAACTACTGATATTATAATAGATGTATGTATACTGTATTACTAACAGCTTTATGGTTATGATGATGGTACTCGTACAATTTTGAGATAATGAATACAGAGCGAGAGAGAGACGGAAAAATATGATGATGAAAATGAGCAAAAGTATAGCTAGTTTAGTTGGTTGGATAGAAGATGAAAAAGAGGGAGAAAAATATCTCGGTTGTATAAGTTTTTTTTGGATAATGTACAATGTATAATAAATATATATTATATATTTTTGTACAGTTCTTCTCTCTTCATTCAATTCATTCAACAGAATCCGTATAAAATAGCAGAGTATTATTATCTGTTCTTTCCATTATCCTCGGCACACAATAGGATTCGTGATGAACAGAAGAAGAGAACAGAACACGACGATGCGATGGAAACTTCTTTTTTCGTTTTCTTGAACTGAGCACTCCGTTTTCTAAAGTCTGATGTAAGTAGAAAAAGTCCCAAAGGCTTTTATGTTCTGTTACGACGAGAAAAGAGAAGTCTCTTCCATTTTTCTCCCGTCTTCTCTCTGAAACTCTCTGAAAAACATCTCTACACGTAGAACATGGAATCTTTTGAAGACGGAGAAAAATAAATAAATTGCTATCTTTGCTTTGCATTTTGTATGGATGTACATTACATTGTGTACTTGTACGTTTTTGATGAAGATGAAATGTGATATATTTTATGTGAGTATGCGTGGTAGTGGTGGTTGGTGGAAAAAGAAGATTTCGCTGTTCAAAATGTAATCCAATTCTTCAGTTCAATAAGATATGTTGGATGGTATTTTGTTCAAGAGCGAAATTTTTAGATTGGCCCTGGCTTATGACTTTTATAACAACACAAAACAAGAGCATCCATTGAATCGCGTCAAGATTTTTTCGTGGAATCAAATTAAGTACAAATTATAAAGAGTTTAGATTGATATCAGATTTTTGCAGCTTGTTTTTTTTGCTACGCAGTAAAGTAAAGTCTGTGTCGTGATTGTAGAGTAAAACGGGCAGATTTTTACTAAACTTATCCCACTTTCAATAATAGCACAAGCACAGAATACTCTACAATGTATTACATTTTACTTTGAAACAATTTTTTTTCTATCCTTTTTTTAAGGAAGACCTTCAAATATACTTATCCTTCAGCGCAGCGCAGCAAAGCGTCATCGTCATGGCCAAATGTACACGTGCGATGATCGGAGACTGGAACCGCGATCTCTGGAATGACTATAGGGTTGTTGCGAATATACTAGACCGGCTTCCAAAAACTTGTCATGCTATGCTTTTTACGCTAATTAAATGTTTTATCATGGAAAAATATAAGTTTAATTGCAAGAATGAGTTGAGTCGAGTGAATAACACGAAATTCATAGAAGAGGCGAGAAGTGTTGGATGTTGGATTGCCTTTTTACGTTGAATTTGAGAAGTCATGCTTATGACCTGCACATTTTGGGTAAATTTCATTGAAAATGAGAAGCAAACTAGCACGTCAAGTACAACCTTCAAGTTTTCAGTGATAAAGCTTTTCTTCTTGATATTGAAAACGATTAGATTATTTTATAACCAGTCATGATCTTGGACCGAAAAAATGTTTCAGGACATCAGCAGTTATCCATGATGATGAAAAAGTTTCTTAATCCAATCATACAATCACGCTGAAAGTTCTTCTCTCGGCAAGTTTAGCTTTACAATCATCCCATTGAGCTGTAAATGCCAATTTTATCGATAATAGTTGGGGAGAACATGCAGCTAAAACTTTAAACAACATTTTAAAGATATATTCTCTTTTAAATTTTTTCTCCACACCTCCCACCTTGAGAAAGTTTAAGTTTATCCGAGCAACTCGTTAGATGCCATTTTCTACAAATCCATCGTTTTACTTTACCTACCATTAAAACTCCATGCCAAAAAAATTCATTTTTAAAATGCCAGTTTTTTTTACTCACGGCATCGCTGTTTTCTCAACTTTTAAAACCACCACCATCACATCACACTGCTAAATTTTTTCTTCTTATGTAACCAATTTCGTACAACCTGGCAAATAAAACTCAAAAAGAAGCCAGCAGTCGTAGAATGCTGGTGAGCAACGAGCATGCGATCATCATCTTTTTCATCTTCAATCCGTCCTCCTTTATAATGACTTACAAAGAACCACAGCGATTCTTCATTTTGCGGCACCAAACCAACTACTTGCTTCAGTTAACTCAAAAACTCTCTGCAAGTTTCTTCGTCTCTTTGCCCGTCACGTCTCTCGTCATCTCATCTTCTCAGTCAAGTCAATTCACCAAACACCACACACAGCCATCATATTATCATCAACATTTTCCATACAAACACATACACAAGAAAATGATGATCATCTTCATCATCATCATCATCACTCGTTTTGATACAGTCCTGCTGCTAAGGCCGGTTATCTATATGTGCACAGTTCACATATCTCTCTGACTGACTCAAATATAAGCTTATGCATAGGTTTTTTTACTCATGGAAATTGAAGACATCATTATCGTCATCATCTTCGTCGTCGCATCGCATGCATGGTGGTGTGGTTGGTTGGTGTTGGTGAGGAGGTCTGTAACTTCTCTTGATAAAATGTATAAAGTGTAATATCGCTTCTCTTCTGCCACTCTGCCAACAGCTAGAAAAGATAGGCAGGCAGGGAGAGAAGAAAAAAAACATAATAGTATGAACAGAACAACATCGCACTACTCCACACACCACACACATGCATTACATAAAGGGCTTTTTCAGCCTTCCTCCCCTCCATTATCAGCAAAAGTCGAGTTAACGACTCTGCAAACCATAAACCCATCAGCCAGAAAAAGAACCTAACCAAACTACAAACTACACATACTTCACTATAAAGACTCTCCATATAGTAATCAGATATCATCATCACCATCATCTCCATCTCCAAAATATATATATATATATATATATTTATATCCATCCATCCATCCTACTACTCCTCCATTATCAGAGAGAGGTATAGATACATTCGTATAAATATATTCATCATAATAATATCCCTTCTTTCACACTGAATACCAGCTTAGTTTACAAACTAGTATAAAGCGTGGAGACGGAGAACGAGAAGAGCAAAAGAACTGCCAAACATTTTGTTTCTTCTTCGTGAGTTGAGTCCTTTTTATGATGTTGCTGTGCTGATGATGATGATTGTTCGTAGAGAAAAAAAAATAAGACAAAAAAATACAAAAAAGAACCTGTTCTTCTGTGTTCGGTTCTTACTCTTTCGTACGTGTAATATCTCCCTCCACCACCACCATCATCACTATCAACTTCCAACATAACAACAAGCTTATAACCATTAAACGAACAAACTAAAAGAGAGCTCTCTTCGTTTTCGTCGTCCTCGTCTCTTTTTTTCTCTTTATCCCAGCTTCTCTCTCTGTCCGTCGTGTTTGCCGTTCGTTGTTAACAAACAAAACTTGTGAGAGAACTCAGGCCAGGGCTCATACTCAAGGCATTATAATAATACCCTGTGTATTGATGATGGTTACCCGAAACGTGTTGTGTTACCATTACATTAGCATTATAGATTGGTTGTTGTTTGGTTCAAGTACCAAGTACCAGACCAAACCAAACCAAGTTTCTGCTCTGTAATAATAATAATAATGCATACCAAAAACTTGTTCCTCAAAAACACACCATCATCATAACAAGATGAAGAGAAGAAGAGAAAAAAATTCTAGGATTTTTTTTCTCGCTAGAAAACTATGCTCATTTATTTTATATATTTTTTTCTCTTCAGCTAACCAAATCAAAGTCCATTACGAATTCTAAGGATTTTCAATTTTAGACCAGGCCAGGCCACGGAGAATGAGTAGAAGTTGAAGTTTGGAAAGTAAAACACAAGAAAAAAAAGTGGATGTTCGTTGGAAATTTTTTTCATTGTAAACTTTGTGTACCTTCTCACAATATCTTTATCATGGAAACCCAGACTAATAACCATTTACGAGAGTTTATGAACCAGATTTTAGTGGTCTTCATTTTTTATATTCCTGTCGCCACTGCTGCATTGCTATTTAATTTTTGCAAAAAACATCATTACGTTATATGTGTAGGATATTCCGAAATCAAAAACTTTTCCAGTACAAAGTATACAAATTATGGTTATAATTCAACAAAGGAGAATTCTGCGAATTGAATCCAGAGAAAATGAAGTGGGTGTCATTAATGTTGACGATGTCTTGAATTGTTTGCAACTTTGATGATAAAAATATATATAATGCCATTTGTTAAACCTGCCATGATGACAAGGCATGCATACCCGTTGAATTGCATAATTTATACAAAATGCAGGCAGAGACATAAAATAGCAAATAATTTTTACTGTACATAAAAAAGATAGCTTGTATTGAAGCAAAATTCATTACGCAGTTACGGCACATAAATAAGCACAAATTAATTTATTGATGTTAGGCATAAAAGAAATGAGCGAGTTCAAGGGCAAATTTACAATAGAGCAATAACAATTAAGGGACACAATGAATGCTTACATGACCAATGATCATACAAAAATAGTCGAAAAAAATGCTCAGATTTTGATTACGCAAGAAGGGAGTCTGGTGCAGTTATGAAACTTCTGTTTGCACTGCTATGCTGATGCGCACAAGAGTTTTCTGCAGAAAAGCAGGCAGAAGAATTATTTTGTAGCAGACTGAGAGTCAGTAGCAAGTTTTAGCAAGTAAGGTACACAGTATATGTACAATTTTTATGTACTGTACAGATTTTGAAAAAATTGGTTTGGAAACACCTCTGACCTGCTCCATTGGATGATGTTGTCAAAAATCATATGAAAATCCATGATACCATCCTCATTATTATTCTCGCCAGAATTATTAGCATGATCATCTTGATCATCTACTCCTTTCTCTACACTTGACAACTTTAACTGATCATCTTCCTTTGAAACTTCCGGCACACTAGTAACATTTTCAACCACCTCTACATGATTTTCATTGATGTCATGCTCTACTTGATGATGAACTACAGGTGTCAGAGGTATTTCACATTCTAATTCAATATCATCGCTTGGAGAATATATCTCATCATCATCCTGATTGGCTGAACGAAACTTCAAGGACTCAGTATGCTTTTCATTTACAATTTCGACATCTTTCAGCATCTTATCAAAATCGGGATCGGTAAGATTTGACGAGTGCTCACTGACGCTGCTTTCTTCCACACAATTTTCACTTTGCTGCCTTTCATTTTCATTTTTACTTGTATTATGGAACTCACTCTTGTGAGAATTTCCATTATTGCACAACACACCTTTATTCACATGAGAATTTCTCGTCGACTGATTGGATTCTTCTGTTTTTATTTCCACAATGGAAACAAACGAATCATCCTTTTCCTCAGCACAGGAACCAGAACTTTGATCAGTAGCTGAGTTGCGACTTGAACAAGGAAGCATGTATGTAGGAGTCGCTTCCACGAAATTTTGTTTCTTCCTGTGAGAGAATTCTGAACGAATCCACTGAGATGTTCTACTTTGTGAATTAACATCAAAAGACTCATCATTTCCGGCTTTATTTTTTGAGCATGAAGTACTTTTGATGATAGTAGGCGATAGTTGTTTCTTGGAATAAGCTTTATCGGGAAGAAATGATTTTGGTGGAATTACTTCCAAGGCAGCTTGCATTAGCACTATAGTTGGAGTTGGCGAGTTTGGTGGACTGTATGTTGGGGAAGCACATGAAATATTTGATGTTACTGAAGATTGTGAAATTAACTCAAATGAATCTTCTGTCACTACCACCCCTATATTCCCCTGAGTGGAAGAATTCGGGGATTTTGAAGGAGGTTCAATTATTGGGGACAGAGGTGGTGGTGATGGTGGTGACGGAGGTGATTGTCGGTTACAAACTGCCAGAAATTTCGTCAGAGGTGGTATAGTTATTGGGTAAGTCTTTTTTGAGATGGGTGAAGATGATACATTTTTCTGATCCTCTGGATCTTTTGAACTTTTGTCAGTGATGCAACTTAAAGAAAGGCTTTGAGTTTGAGATGCTTTTGAGATCGTATTACTAGACAGTGCTGTGGCTGTAGGTGGTACAACCGTTTTTGGTGTAGATGGTTGGGATGGTGGTGGGATAGGGGGTATTTCCAGAGGTTCTGGGGGTGGTGGGGGAAGTGGTGGAGGACGAGGTGGTGGTGAAACAGACTTTGGGTTTGATGTGGGAGGTGATGGTGGTGAAGTACTTGGATTTGGTGTAGGAGGTGGTACAGTATCTGGCTTTGATTTTGGGGTTGGTTCTGCATCTGGATTTGATACTGAAGGTAGTGACGATGGTGAATTACTTGGGTTAGATACTGGAGGTAACGGTGTTGAATTACTTGGGTTAGATACTGAAGGTGACGGTGTTGAAGTACTTGGGTTTGACACTGGCGGTGCTGATTGTGATGGAACTGTGGGTGGAACTACATGAAACGGTACACAGGGAACTACACAGTACTGATGACGTGGGCCACGATAAGAACTGTTGTATGAATGGTGATGATGTGGATATGTATAATAGTTGTTGTATGAAGGATGATTATAGGGCATCCTTGCGTAGTTACCAGGCATTCGGGGGTATGGAGGTTGAAAGTTTACGGGGGTATCCAAGGAGAAATCCACATTATCCTGTGCATTGTTGCAATTAGCATTATTGACAATGGAACTCCAATATTCTTGCTGATCTTCTCTACCAGTATGTTCTGGAAAATAGGGAGGAGGATAATAGTATGGATGATAATCAGTCTGACTGTGATGATCATAGTCAAACCCTGGTGGAGGTGGAAACGGTGGTGGTGGTAGCACTGGAGGTCGGAAATAACGATATCGGTTTGGATAACATGGAGGTCTTCGAAGGCCAGTCCTGTAGGGGTTAAAATTTGGAGGAGGATATGGCGGTCGAGGATATCTCCATGGATTCCGATGATCCATTATATTTATTTTGGTAACTGATATGCAGTTTCTCTGGTTACTACTTTTTTCAGTGACTTTCCAACCAAGACTGCCTTTGACTATTTTACTCTTGACTGTCGTTGATGAATACGTGGCATTTTAATGTTCCACGTAAGCTAGCTTTTATGATTCTGAAGAAATCACACCACTTTCCCGAACTCAAAACAATGAACATCATTGTGTTTGTTAAATAATGTGTGTAGAAAAAATAATTCCTTGAAAAAATTCTACACAATAATTTTTCTTCAGAATTTATCAAGGTTTTTTTTTACAATATTTTTAGACCTCTCAATATGTGTATTGATATGTGTAATCACACATTTAGCTCCACTCACGATTTTCACGTTCGGGTACTACAATTGTCAGTCGAAGAATGATTAAACTGAAAGTGGGAATCACTGTTTAATAATAAAACAATGGTTCAGTTAATGTTGAAGGTATTGTACTGTGAGACGATACCACGAAATTTCTTGAGAAATTAGTAAAATGATATGTATTACGCATTTAACGAGATCTTGAACATAAAAATACTTGTGCAGCTATTAAAGTACAAGTCAGTCATTAAAATGACTGAGGAGAAATTAAATTGACGCAGAAGTATGCATGTATACGTGCATTAACATTACCATTGTGTTAGTTTAGTGTCTAAGTGCCATTGAGAATTGTGACATTAGCGAGATCATGCAACTACAACGTAGACAATGATAAATAAAGGATTAAATTTCACTGAAGACGGTGGTAAAAACTAAACGATCGTTAAAATGGCTAAATGTAGCACGTATTCTCAATACTCATTTTGGGTCACACTGCGAAACTCAACGCAGCAGCGTAAGAATAGGGAAGCCATTTTGTTAACATAAATATTTAAGAAAAGCAGTTCAGGAAAACATGCCCACTTTTTTTTACAATAAGCGACATTAAAAGAGGGAAAAGCTCCTTTACAGAAAAGGTAGTAAAAATTTCAGCAAGCAAGATTTAATTGGCAAGTTAATTTTAGAAATTTTTTCAAGTTTCTCTTTTGCTTCTCTCGGATCCATCATATCATAAATTACAACAGCCATAAAAATAAGCGGAGATAATGTTTTCTCCAATTCGCATCTCGTATTTTACATTTTCTTTCTTCGCCTCTCTCAAACGAAACATGTAATTATCGTAATTTTTCAGTTCCTTTTATTTCATCTTTATCTCTGGTTCGCAGATTATCTTAAAGCTTTTCGTCCGTCCAAAGTACGAAGTTTTTTTTATCACTGGACATCACATCAGGTCACATAAGTGCATTACATTCGTTTCTTCATTTTTTTTCATTTTGGCATTTATCTTGAGTCGCGTCGGTCGCGTGATCTTCGTCTGTGCACTTTTTCATAGCAGGCAAAGGCAGGCCTCCGACAATAATAATATACCATACAGCAGAACGTAATGGTGTAAACACTTAAATATAACATAAACATAAATACTTAAAGAGCTACTCATTTACTCGTGTAAAAATTCTGAGGATTAGGCGACCGTTTTTCTCATTTTTTCTCAATGATTAAATCTGCAGGATTAGCAGACATGCATTTTATTTTCAAGGCAGTAAATTATAATGGATATGATCTTAAAAAGGTCCAGAATGGCAAGGTCTCAAATTGGATATATTCAAAAAGACTTTTATGATCATTTAAAAGAAGATAAACGCAGTTTTTTACTTGTTCTTATCGAAAACATCGGCAATTGACATGACTTGTTCTCATTCCCCTCTCTCTCATATTTTTTTTTGCAATTTTTTCCATCTCTCGTTTCATTTTCTACTGCGTAGTACCTTTATCTCTCCATTCTGTTATGTAATTTTATGCATGTTATGACTATGTGTCTTTGTAAAAAACAAAGAATCGCCTTCAAACCAAAATTATATTCTTTTAACAGAGTTTCTTTCTACGCTTTACTACTTTACTGGAAGCTATTCTCGGCTTTGGCATGGCCATATTCTCACACCAAGACCGCTCATTATAACGCGCCTTTTATTTCTCCATTCGCTACATCCTTCATTTCTCATTCTCTCATCCTCTTCATTTTTTTCCAGCGACTTGAATTACCGTCACGGTGTTTTTACCACATGGAATGTACGTCGAAAAAGGACAGAGGCACATATTTATTCACACACCAAATAGTATTAGTACTACTACTATGTTTTATTTTTTATGTGTGTATCATCACGTGACAAGTCCCTGGACTGAATACCACAGAAAAAAGGCAAAAAAAGAAAGAGAGAAGCTCTCTCACAGAAAAGAAAAACGTTCTCCGTTTCCTTAAGGGCGGGTGTGTATGTGTGGATTATGGAGATAGAAAAAAAGCTTGCGTTGTATATGTAGTAGTAAAGGTATAGAGTATTTTTTTTGGTGGATCAAGAAGACCAGACCACACCCTTGATGATCATCACGTAGAAAGGCTCCAGCTTAAAAAAAGTTTCAGGGCACAAGAAGACACACACCATTCAAATAGATACGCTTTTGTGCTATATATGTGTGTACTTAAGTTTGATAAAATGTATTATTATTATTACGAAAATGATGATGATGATGATACATGCTAAAAAGCAATTTGAAGAGAAAGCGCTCCAAAAAAATAAAAATCTTTCCTATACAAAATATGTGTACATAGTTAAATAATGTTTGTGTGTATACAATAATATGATGATCCAGAAGAGGACATGGACAGAAGCAGTAGAGAATCGAGAGAGTGGTAATAATGCTTAATACCATCATGGCAATAATCCCCTTTTGCCTCTCACTCTCTCTCCTTGTCTTTCAGCTTTAATCCCAGAGTTTTCTCCGGTTTTTGCTAGCAAAAGGCGGCGGACAAAAACAGACAAAAAGCTCAACAAAAATAACGAACAGAAGAGACAACATATCATCGTTGGTAATAATAATGCCACACGTAATAAAAAGTGTTTTTATTGAAAACACCAAAGCACCAAAAATCCTTTTTAGCCAGCCAGCCCGAAAATGTATATGAATGTACATAAACTATGTATGCAATGGCAATGGAAGAATGGAACATGCCTTTCGACAAAATGACAATCCAGCCAAAAATACACAAAAACAAACGTAATATTATCCAGCCAGTTTGGTTAGTAGTGGAGAGTGGTACGTAGTTTCTTTCTGCTAGCTTTTGTCTTCATTTTCTGTTCAACAACAAGACTGTATGAAATGAAGAACAAGGGAATGGAGTAAGGGTAATGCTATATCATTGTACAAAGTAATAATACACAGGTAAAACTTACATCATACAAAACGACCCTGCATTTCTGTTTTGTTGGATTTGGTTTGGTTTGGAACGACGAAGAAATAAAATAACATGGGAATGGGGGCTCTTTTTCAACTAAATTCTCTGGCCCAAGCCCTAAATTATATTGCAAACCTTTAATATAATTTCCATCTCTTTACTAACTAGCATGCCATGCCATGCCAAGTGAGCCAAACAACATTAGAATACAAGTTTTGTGGAGAGATATATCTCTTTCTATTTTACTCTGCAATGAAGAAAAAACGAGTGGCAAATGCAATGGCAAAAAAAGCGGCAGCAAAGTTGTTGTTGTCGATGATGTCGGTCGGCGTGGTGGTGGTAAATACCTTGCCTTGGCAGAATAATGGTAGAGAAGTATTAAGTTTTTTGGTAGAATTGCTGTGTGAATTGCATTACTACTTTTGCTGTATAGGGCCTTGTTATGCATTAGTAGAAGCCAACAAAAAAAACTCACAAAAAGAGAATAAGTCCATTTTGTCGAAGGTACATGCGATATGCAACATAACTATACAACACATCATTATTGTTTTTTTTCGCTCTCTTGTTGTTGTTGTAGTTGAAGACGAAGCGATGGATGACTGAATACCGACATTCCATATACTAAAAACTCAACTCAACTCACAGCGTGAATTTTCATCGTAAAATATAAAAAAGTAAAGTAAAGGAGATGGATTTTATAATGGGGTATTATAAAGGGAAAAAAGAGCTCTCTGAGTTTGAGTTCTTTTTTTCTGTGTAAGAATCGAATTGAGCAAAAATGGATAGAGATGCTCTGTTGAAAAGAAGACGTACGTACGTGGATCTTTTTTTCGTTTCTTCTCCTCGCAGTAGAGTGGATTGTTAACAAGAGAGATATAGAAAATGTTATATAAGTTTAATGTAAAGAAAAGGACACACTAGTTCAGTTGAAGCACAACACAAGGAAATTGAGGCTTCTCTTGTTTTTATGTAGTAGCTCGTTTCTCTCTCTCTCTATCTGTCTTACATATATTTTAGCTCCCTTTTCTGCTTCTCAAACAAACCAAGAGAACTTTCGTCGTATGGTTATTTACGGTAGGTTTGCCCTTTGCTTCTCAAAGCTTCTGTTGAACAAAAAGCTTTTGCTACTGCTGCTTCCATTTCCATCAACCAAAATAAAAGCTCACTATAAAATATACAGCATATGAACATATTATAATGTTTCTCTGCCTGTTTTATTGTGCGTTCTATATCCGTTCCTAATATTACCCCCTTCTTTGAACTCTATATTATTGTGCTTTATAGGAAAGTAGCATACAGTTTTGTTGAAATGTTGGTAGCAGTGGTAGTGGTGGTGGTGGTATATGTACTATTATTATTATTTTATCGAAGGCAGCAGTGGAGACGGAGACGAGGAGAAAAGAATGACAGAACAGCAGGAGCCAAAACCAACTCGGCAAACTTGAATAATATTGTATGCCAGGGCAGGCCAAATAGCTGTGGTGATGATGGAGTTTTATACAAAATATATATGGTATACGTAACAATTGTATACGGGGAGAATGCGATAGGATCATAATATAATAATATAACATGCTTTTTTTACACACCATACCATACCAATACCACCACCACACACACTCATCCTGATCGTCGTCATCATCATCGCCAACTTAATTTTGCCATGAAACAGGCGAAGGAGACGTCGAGTGAGGGTACAGAGTACAGAAATGTTGAGAGCTTTGCACACACAAACATTTTTCAAACTATACGACCGAGGCTAACATCGCATCGAGTGAAATACTCTTTTTCTATCCAAAACTATCCAACCCAACCAACCAGAGTAGAAAACCTACCAGCCAAGAAGGAAGGACAGGACAGCTCTCTTCTTCTAAAGAAAGAAAAAGAGAGAACCTTTCTGAACAACCATACAAGCCAAAACCGAATAATAGAAAACTGTCGTGTTCTCTCTCAGAGTCCTCTCATGTTTTCAGGCTTTTCATTTCATATGTACAAAAATCGTACACACTACACAGAGAGATAGAGAAAAGGCCTTTATAGCATGTTGGAATTTTTAGATGGTTTGTTTGCTTGACTGACTTGGCTAAGGCTGTTTCTCTCTCTCTCGTCTCTCTTGCTCCACTCATTCTAGAGTTGTGTCGGTGTCGGTGGTATAAGCAAAATGATGATAGTGTGTGGTGGTGGTAGGATTGTTGTTGGCCGGAGTATTAGAGAGTGAGTGCGTTTTTAGTTGAAAGCTTTTTCGTTCCTTTTCACACAAGAGTAGAGAATAGAGTATATAGAAGGAAAAAAAGAAGTTTTAGTGCAATGCATCTTTTCCCATTACATATTTCAAAAGGGTATAAAATATACAGTAAGGTAAAGAGCATATGGACAGAAATACAATAAGTATGCATATACCTACTTACACATACGTGGGTAAAAAAAATTTGGTATTTTCTGTTGTGGTCTCTCTTCTCTCCCTCTGTTTCATTTCATATGCATTATACATGCGTACTAGTAAAAAGAAGTTATATATTATGTTTACTTTATACATATTACATTTTCAACGTGATTGTGAGTTTCCACTATCATCATACTCCACTCCACTGACAACTTCTCTTCTTCACAAGAACAGAGAGCTACTTTTCTTTATGAAAATCGTACAAAATACAAATGTATATATGTTTGCATGTGAAAAACACACAACTTCCTTTTAGAAATGCATGCACGTAAAGTTGTTGTACGTACAAAATGTATAACACTTTATCGACAAAGTATATATGTACATATACCTATTTTCATATAAGAAAAAAAATCTTCAACAACTGGTCTGGTCTACGACTTCAACTAATTCTCTCTGAGCTGAGGGCTGAGAGCAGAACAAGTCTCACAACTCCACACACACATTTTATAACCATCCACCATCCACACGAAACTGGTAAAGCCAAAAAACATAAATGTATGTTGGGATATGTGTGTGCATTCATTTTTATATAAGATCGTATGTATCTCTATCTCTCACTGTATGTTTTACTATTCTAACTTGGTTCTCAACTCTGAAAAAAACTGCTACTAAAAAACTCCTCTTGTTCGCCTTAATGCTGCTGCTGTTACTCTCGTCTCTACCGCACACATTACCAAACTACACGGCTTGTCGACTCTCGCAGAGAGAACGGACGGCCAAAATAATAAGTTTTTTTCTATCCTTCTCTCTCTCTCTCCGCTCTCAACTTACAGTTTTCTTCCTCCCCTCGTATTTGAAAATGCGCTCGTCCACCACACTTCGTATGCTACGAATACAGGCAAAGAGGTGAGGTTGGATGCTAACTTGGGGCGATTCACTCTTTCATTAGTTTTTCCTCTTGTTCATCATATAGTCAAGTAAAGTAGTATGTAGTAGTGCTCTTTTTTATAATACAGATCATCTCATCACAATAACAGATATGTATATACATAATATACACCGCATATATACATATTAATGTACAATAAGTAGATCGCATTAGTTTTAGTGCACAGAGAGAGTACGTACACGTATATAATATTATGATATAGTAAGTAAACATGATATTCCATTAAAAATATGTATACCATATAAATCCAAACTAAAAGTATCACGGTATTATAATGGAAGATCACTACGGGAGGGAGGATGATTATATGACTATCTGTTATCTTACGTATGAGTGTGTATACCAAAGTAGGTATGTGTTTTTTTATCATACATATATTATTATAATGTATGTATCTACGCTTTAATAGAAGATTTAAGTGAGTTGAGCTTTGAGAACAGAACACACACTGCAAATACACTGTCTCCTCGAAACACACAGCAATCATGATCATCATCATCATCGTCATCACAATCCCATCACTACTCACACACAGAGAGTCAGTCAGAAGCATTCACAAAAAAGCAAGGAAAAAAAAGTTCATCATAAAAAGCCCTAAACGAAGAAGACGAAAAAAAAGAAGAACCAAAATAAAGCTGCTTTTTTTCCAATACCATCGAACTGACGGAGAGAGGTAAAGGATTGCTTCTGGTGATTACTCCAGAAAAAAAAACTACAGGACAGGAGCAGTGGCATGGCAAGCCAGAGAAAAAGCAATATTGAATAGGTTTTTTTTTCTCTTTCAATTCAAATGGATATAGTAAGGAATCGAGTGCCATGTCACCTCTACGACTTGACTAGACTACCATATAGACTGTTACTCAACTTTGATGTTGTACATGTTATAGTACAAGACATATATGGAATGAAATCGGTAAAAAGAGGTAGAAGCCTTTTCTCCTTGTAGAAATGTTTGAAAATGATGGTGGTAGTTGTAACGGTAGCGGTGGTGGTGATAGTCATCATTGTCGTCGTCCTCTCCACTCCACCACACAAGCAAACTCTTTTCCTTCTCTCTAGCGAGCGAGTATCCCTTTTTTTCTTCACAAGAGAAAAAAACTGACAAAAATAAGCCCTTTTTTGAAGGAAAAAAAGAAAGAAAGGCGCAAAAAGAGGAGTAGTTAGGGTATATATCCAAGTAAAAATGTATTATTATGTTGGTGAAATGAAGGTGGATAGATAAGAGCATGAGAACATATATAGCATATACACTCGGGGGTTAGGCCGAGGACGGAAACTCTCTTCGCAATCGTAAAGTTATTTTTCCCTTCTTTTATGAAAAAAGTCCCATTTTCTTCAGAGTAAAAAAAGTTTTTGTTATTTTGCTGCTGAGAGAGAAATAATAAAAGCATTCAACACACAAAATTGTGAATACCTTTGTTATACACACAACCTGTATACCTATATGCTACTTGGTTTTCAAGAGAATTGAATAATATCTCAGTACGCAGTAGTATGAAACAACAATAATACCTTTTTTTCTTAAAGTATGAAATAGAACAGAACACAAAGTACAAACTTCATTGCTCCAAACAAAAAAGGCTTATTTTGCATTTTCCATTTAGTATAATATGCGTGTGTGCTGAATGCTGACTTGACTTGACTGGCTTGTACACATGGAAAACCTATTCTTTCTTTCAATTTCAACACTACTGCTTGACAATCACAAAAAAAGAAAGACTATTTTTATCAAATAATCTTCTGAAAAGCTAAAAAGAATAGTTTGTACCACCACCATACCATAAACCAACCAATATACCAACCATATAAGTTCACTTGTTCAGAAAACTTTACTCGTTGAGAATGAAAGGATTAGAGAATTTAGAGAAACAGTCGTAGTAGTGTATTGAGTACTCAAGTAAAATCGCTTTTAGATTGTCAATATAGCAGACAAAAAATGTATATTTAACTCAAAAGACAATCAGGCTATCGCTACATTCCTTTTTTACAACAGGCTTAACTACAAAGCATTGTTCCACACGGGATCTATTATTTCGCTTCAATCAACTCCTTAATAATAATATGCATGGAAGGTGGATGTGGATTCTAGTGGGTATTTCCACAATAGTCTCCTCTGCTCTGCTCCACACACACAAGTGGGTAGAAATAGATTACAGTGGAATAAATTGAAATATTGTAGGGATAAAAATTGGACGACCTTTCATGATATAGCTGTCGACAAAACAATATATCAAGAAGAAAAAAAAGGAATGATGATTATGGCGAAGAAAGTTTGCCCATTGTAAAAATATATCACACCGCAACTCAGAACATGGTGTTGAGTCTCTCGTTGTCTGTAATTTATAGATAGTTAGACAGAGCGTACTCGCGTCTTGTACCAAAAGTCTAGCCAACTGAATAAGCTTTAGTCATAGTCACAATCACAATTTTTGTATTGAATGAATGTTGTAATGAATGTCCTTGTCCAACTGGCACGTGGTGCATGAAAAATGAAGTAACAAAAAATATATTTAAAATTCGTCTTTCAATCCATATGTGTGCAAATGCTGGTAATGATAAACATGAAATGTTGATGTGGGAATATAATAATAACTTTTATATGAATTATGTCCATGAAGTGCTGTTGGATAATGAATCATGAGACGACGGAATGATAAACTTGGTATCATCAGAGGTTTGCAGAGCGAGAATTAAAAAAATGGTATTCAATCTAATTTGAATACAGTTTGGAATGTTGGAAGCCTGCTAGTTGCAAAAAAAAGTGCAGGCTGCAAAATGCACTTTAAATGGCTTCTCATATAAATAGAATTACCGTGTTTACCTATGCAAATTATGAGAAACCTTTGAAATTCATGGATATTCAAATTCAAACTGAGATTTTATTGAGAAAGAAGCAGGTACACACACATGTACTACGCCGGGTCAACAGATGTCTGGGTATACCACTACCATGTGTAATGCTGATCGAGAGAGTACCAAATTTGTCAGTACATAAAAATCAAGATAATTTATCATTGCCATTTTTTATCAGGAACTAAAATCAAAGTGCAATGATTAAACAGTTTATTAGTACCAATGTAATTACATATGAATGTATATGTAGAATGTAGACTACTTCAACAAGTCATCATGTGCAGTGAGCATGTTCACACATTTCTATATTTAGTAGTCCATCTTGTTACTCTTGATTACTCAACTGCTAAAGTGGAGCCATATAGAAATTAGGTAAATGAACACCTTATTTAATTTCGTATTATCATTTATATCCACACGAATGTTTTTATAGGTATGTTCCAAACCTGTAATCAGGGTATCTCAATCAATTGTCAAATTTAGTATTGTAAAAATGAAAGGATAATTACTAGAGGGATTTTTTTATTGCGATTCAATCAAACTTACTACGTGTGTCACATTTAACTGACATTTGTAAAACTGTTTCATTGAGATAACTGAAGAGTTGTTAATAAAAATGATTGATAAATACTTGCATAGTGTACGACGTAGTGTAAAAATGTAAATATTATTACGCATTGTATTTTAATATTTTCCTCGTCTCAGCACAACTTGAAGTGTTTCATTGAATATAATTTGGTCCATATTCAAAAAGTAATGATGCTTTGACAGGTAACATAGTTTGCTATAAACGTTTTAGAGGCAGGAGTCATGAATCAATGTTTGAATTTTACACATTCCCGATTCTATGCTTAATTTATATCGCAACTAAGAACATCTCTTCATTGTTTTTCATTTTTGACTAAATTATACGCTGAAAAATATGAAATGAGTACAAACACAGGTTAGAGTATACAGCAGATTGATAGGAACCATCGTAGCCAACATAGCAGAATCGAATGAAACCGAAGAATAAATATTATAGCAAACTTGGAAAATAGGTTCCCCGAGTTTCTTTAGATGCCTCAAGTTTTCAACATTGTGGAACGTACAATAAAATGGAACACATTTTATAAATTTCCAATATCCTTAGCTCATAAATGTAGAAAAGACAACACAGAGCATTGCATTTTCATATAATTCTTGACGCTCATTAGTTCAAAATCATTGCAACTTTTAAATGTCATTTTTTGGCCAATCATCTCATATCATTTTTTATGGCAGGTGCTTTAGCATGTTCAGGCACGTCACGTCCTTCGACTCTAATCACTGAAGAAGAAAAAGAAACACCGGATTTGCGTTAAAAGCTGCAATAATACGACATTTTTTTCTGTTTAATTAACTAGCATGCGTATGTCCATAGTCATTATTTTTCATATCATTCATAAGAAATCATAATTAGTGCTATTTCTATTCACATCCACTTCCGCCCCACCATGTCGAGAAGCATCACTTCAATAATCGATACA
This sequence comes from Entomobrya nivalis, assembly GCA_034695485.1. Lineage (NCBI taxonomy): Eukaryota > Metazoa > Arthropoda > Collembola > Entomobryomorpha > Entomobryidae > Entomobrya > Entomobrya nivalis. The sequence continues at coordinate 23,708 of JAQFZH010000764.1, forward strand.
GTATCCAAAACTCATATCAATATCGTTTTTATATTCTCTAGAAAAAAATCCCAGGATTTTTATATGGTTAGCATTTGATAACTGTAATTAAATAGTCAATATATTGTAAAAATATGACGAGGGATGACAATGACAGGGTCACAGTCATAACATTGCAAACATGTTTCCGTTGTTCCTCATTTCTTTAGCTGAAATACACATTGTTGCATAAAACAACAATCAAAAGCAACAATAACCCCAGTAATACAATAGGCGAATAAAGATGGTTATCAAAAAAAGGTTCAGTTCAGAAAAACTACATTTGCTATTACGATTTGATCTCAAAGCAGCCTCAAGCAGAAAACTGGCTGATAGATAGAAGAGCTGAGCTGATTCATCTTTTTTCCTTAAGCGAATTCCCTGTAAAACGTTTGTAATCGTCGAAGGAAGCGTGAACTTGATTTAAAGTAGGAGAGAAAAACACGTAACTATAATGCTAACAATAATTATAAAAAAAAATGTAATGTAAAGATCAACAAAAGGTAAAAGAAGTATTTTGCACTGCCTCAGTGCACAAAGTACATTCATCAGTTTTTTAAACACTCTTATTTAAGTGCGCAAAAAAGTTGATTATATTACAATTCGATAACAAAGTAAGTGGGAAAAGTAAAAAAAAAACAGGAGCCAACACAATGTAAACTTGGTTATATAGGGAACCGAACGAACGCATTGTGCATATAAATTTGATTACTTCAATTTGATTTATTTATAACGTAGTAATTACTTGTAATATTCCTAATCGTTTTTTAGCAAAAAAAAACTGCAACGCAAAAACATTGATAACCTAGACCAATTTTTCATGTTAAAAATTATATATATATATGAATACAATTTTTATATTGAGCTAAATTATGCGAAGAAGCCCATGTACTCGCCAGGCGAAAAATATAGTGATAACAGGACAAGCTATTCATATAAAGAAATAACGTGCATTGACGTGCATTCGAGACTTGAGCTTTTAGAGGTTTTATCTTGACTTTTTTTTGTTACTAGGCTAACTTATATTCATCAAGTTTTGCACACACTAGCCATCATACCACCACCACCGCAGCAGACGTTTATTAGAGTTGATGTAATAATTGCAGTATAAAGTTTAACAACAAAAGAGAACAAAGAAGAATAAGGTTACTTATTTTATACTAACTTGATTGGATACTTTATTTATTTATTTAAATTGATCTTGCCTTTTTGCACTTGAGGCTATATGCACGTAGTCCTCCTTGTCATTATATTATAAAAAAGCCGTAGTCATAGTCATCAGTTTTTTTTTCGTTCACACAAACATATAAACAAACACGCGTGTACTGACTGGCTTCTCTTAGTATTTTATCTAGGAAGACACATCTTCATGATCATCATATAAAATAATAGCATAAAAATATTGAACGTTTTCACTGATGCTAACAGTTCATGTTCATATCACATAAAAATGTTACTCCAACGATTATGATGATGATGACGGTAGTAAAAAATCCCAATGTGTGTTCAGCTCAGTTCATAGTGTTCAGTAGTTCAATTCTCTAAAATAGGTTTATTCATATCGCTGTCTCGTCATCATCATCGGAACAGCACTTGGCAAAAGAGATGACTGTTATATTACATTTTTAGCAAATGCATTTATATAGTTTAGTACAAAAGAGTACAATCACCACAGTAACAACAACAAACAATAGTTTGTCATCATCGTGTACATCGTTCTCTCCTTGTCTGCTATTTTACTGGTTGCTCTCAACACAGTGCATTAGGCCAGTCAGGCCGAGAGCCGAGCCGAGGCACCATTAAAAAAATCTTAATAATGTTAGTGCTCTCTCTCTCTCTCTCTCTCTGCAAGTTGCACTTGATGATGATAAAAAAGCTATATGATAACTATGGCAAAACAGTATTTATTTATTTTCATGTGTTTACATGTACTACACATTATTTGTATACGTGTGTTTTTGTGTGTGCACTTGTGCAAGTGTGCATATTATTGTTATGTATGTATGTATGTATATTGGGATTTTTTTCCTTTTGCCATTATGATTATTACTACAAAGCCAAATAGCGGAATATTGAAATTCTAGTTCCTGCACTCATTTTAAACAACAGTTATTGACCGTACCGTAGTAAGTAGTTATGCTGTGTAGTGCATTGCGCTTCTTTCTTCGTGTGCTTCTTCTTCTTTTCCCCCTCTTATCTCTTATTATTATTTTCTGCGAAGTATTACGTGTGCAACTTTTTACTAGAAGAGTTGAGTTGCAATTTAATAACTTGCATCGAACCAAGAGAGAGAAACAGCGTAGCAACAAAAACAACAAAGCTGTAAAATGCACATGGTGTTAGCTGGTTTGATTGTTGTTGTTCGTCTTCAGGAAAAGTACCAAAGTATATACATTGTTGTTGCAGATTGCAGACTAAACAAGATGATATTATGCCTTGATAAGCACACAGGTAGAAAAAAAGTAAAGAAATAAAAACTGCTTCTTGGCGATATGGTGTATGGGGATGTTTGGTGGTGGTGGTGGTTGTTAGTAAAACATTCATAAGTAGTGGTCGTCGTGGACTTAATCACCATTACTCACTTTGGTGGTTGGTTCAAACTGAGGAGATGTCATGTCAACGTGCAAAATAATAATAGACGCTTTAAGAAAAGACGCTGGGACGACTGACAATGAGCTTAGAAAATAAAATATAATAACAATCAGCTTAACAAACAGACAGGACAAGACATGCAAAATATAATGGGATGCTGATGATGGAAATGAGTGTATATTTTAAAAAAACACGCGTATTAATCTTCACGATTCCCTTTTTAGAGATAGGAACTGAGATGGTATATTATTAGGGCGGTTGTTGTTACATGAATAAGGAAGATGTTTAGAGGGTATTTTATTTTGCAGAGTAGACTAGCATCATCAGTGACATAAAAAGCTTTCACGGTTAAATGAGCTTTTGTCAGGCAACGCAACGCAAAACGCAACGCAATATAGTTAGCTAATAGTATGGAAGCACACAAATAAAAAATGTATGAATAATTTCTTAGCTACTGTTCAGTTTAAAAAAGCCATTTCGTACAGGAAAAAACGACAAGAGAATTCTGTGTTTGGAATATGAATAGAGAAGATGTAACATACTTAATGGAAATAGAAGAGAAGAGAGAGATGATAATGATGTTCTTATTTTTAGAAGGCTTTTTCTTCCTTTTATGTACTTGTTTATTCAAAAGATGCTCCTTTTTATTTTTCTCTGTTGGATATCCCATTGGGGTACCGGTTCAGATTCAGTTTCCCAAAAAAAACCTTACCTTAGCCTTGTACGGAAAATGGAGAGCGGGTGACTTGCCAGTTCAAGGTGAGAAATGAGTGGAATGAAATGAACACTCTCCCTTGTTGGTGTAATAATATGCTACGTATCTTTCCATTAAATTGAATAGAAAAAGCGGAATATATGTACCAAAAGTGATTTTGGATTTTGAAACAACGAAAAAATTATAGAGCGTTTGGCAATTCACGTATTTTTGTGTCTGCACTTTTTATGACGATTATATTTTTCTCACATTTCCAAATTCCAGCAGTGGCAATGTAATATTTTAATTTGTTGTTTTGTACACGGCTGACTGGAGTACATTGGTAGTATTTACGTTTTTTATGTTTGAAGCAAGAAGCTATAAAAATGTCTTTATGGAAAATCCAACGGAGGGATATGTAAAAGTGAATATAAAAATGCCGTAACTGCCATTTCTGTAATTCTACTCACCTGACTTAAACCATACAAGCCATAATAGTAGTTTAGAATGGAGGAAGTAGATCAATAGCTTTCATGACCTTTACACACCACAAAGAGTAAAACCAAAACTCACCTGAGTTGAGTCTGGATGGTTTTGAGTTTTATGTCATTTTTACTGTATCGTATACAT
>JAQFZH010000765.1:0-27639 GCA_034695485.1 Entomobrya nivalis
TATGAAAATAGGATGAAATGACAAGTTCGTTTGCTAAAATGGGTTTGGCTAAAAATTGGATTAAATAACTTGTTTTTCGGTATTTTTTCGCATTTGGTATTTTGACGCATTTGTTGTTTTGGTTTCGGGAATTTTGGTATTCGGGCCTTTCTGTTTCGGACATTTCCGACCCCAACCTCATTTTCATATATTTTACACGTAGAAGAACTTATGTACCAAATTAAAGGTCAATATGTCATAATTCAGCAATTTTTCCTTCACACGTATATACAAGTTCTGTAAGTGTAGCAAATACACAAAAATAATTTGTCACAAATTTATGTAACGAACATTTGACTCCACAAGCCGTCATAATATTATTATTTATGAATTAATATTGTCAGGCAGTTCTGAACAACAGGGCTCAGCTTGTTATATCAGGAAGTATACCTGTTTTTACGGACAAAATGTGTTTGACGTCACAATATCAAAGCTTGTCAAATTGTATTTTAGCCTAGCAAAACATCATTTATTTAGTGTACTAAATCTTGAGGACAGGAGTCGATTTGATAAGGCATTTGCCTTTACTAATAGATTGGCCAGCTAGTTTGCTAAAATCGTTTATTGTTTTGCATTCAAAACACGAGTCACCAAACATATATGCTGAACATAAATAAATTCAACTAAAATGTTTTGTTTTACCCATTAAACATGAAAAAGAACAGCCGTAGTTAAATTTATAATGTTCAAAACAGTTAAAATAACCGAATAGAAAAAGTATGCAAAAATTTGTGTATAAAATACTTAATTAGCAGAAGAGATTTTTTTGGAAGGATGAAAATAATATTTTACCATTTCATTTGAAACGAATTAATTTTTACTCCTAAAAACTCATTTTGCGTTAAGATATGATTAGTATGGTAAGTGATGACATTCAAGCTAGCTAGCTAAAATACTGCCAAATTATTTAATTTTACCCATTTAGTTAACATTTGAATGTTGTCTAAATTAAAAACATCTCTTCACAAAAACGAATTCAAAATAATTTAAAACTAAAGTTTTCTCGGACACTAATACAAAAGTAATAAATTTACAGTTAATGACATCGAGTACCCCAAACAATTCAGAGGAGTTTGCTCATCTACAAAGTTTACTGAGCTAATCATTATCTTTAGGGCTGAACAAGATCTATAAAACCTGTGTTCCCATTTTCTATCTCGAACCGAAATAGCAGTGGAATTCTGTTGTCTTTGCATGGTCGTAATCACCCCACTTGACTTTCTATATACCATCCCCAGTTGACCCAAAAGTATCAGTATACCCATCCGACAGTCAACCAGCAGCATAAGCAAAATTGCTACAAGATTGATATCAGAATATCGATTTCCAATAAGAGTTGCTAAAGCTAGGGCTTGAATAATAGTTCCTGAACTAATTAGAACAAAAATCGGGTATCCTTTTATGATTCCATTGAAAATCACATTTATTAGCTGAATATGTCTAAATATTGTTGCTGTCTTGTAAACACTCTTTGTTCCACTATTGCTGCAGGTCGATTTAAAACAATATTCTGCAAATCTTGAAGAAAATAAATATTTGTAAAATTTATAAAAACAAGCAATTTAAATAAACTATGCTCATTCAACTTACATATCAATGCAATCAAGTAAAGTAATAATGTACATATTGAAAACCAATCCAACCACTAAAATTAAAGGAGCTAGTAGGAGATTCCAGATTCAATAGTTGTAAAGCAATACAGTTATTTTAATTCCAATTGTAAGAAATTCGGTCAAATTATCATTTCCCTGTTGATTTACTGTTTTCGGTATAAGCCAATATCCAGCCAAGGCAGGTTTCCAAGGATCGCTAAAATGCAATCCAAAGACTGCTCCAATAGGGACTACAACTTGAGACAAGAACAGCACCTTAGCCATTGCTATTCCGATAAGTTTCTGAATTGGTAATTCAGCAAGTTTTATTGCAGGTTTTGGGTATATTTTGTCAAACTGAATGAAAGCATTAATAAGCTCAGCAATTTCAGCTGCTTTTTTATGACAGACGTGTAGGTAGAACGTACTTATTGAAAGTATAAATATTAGCATCCAGGGTAATATTAGATCACCAATGTGGTTATCTATTGAGCCATGTATTCCCTGAATTAATAGCAGTAGAACTGTTAGCGCCGAAATATATGACTTGTGCTTTAAAGCTTTTTGAAATCCTGGGTTTCTGATAGAACGTAATAGTTTCTTTGAATATATTGTTGGAATTGGGCAATACCATTCCAGAGGTACAGAATGGAGTTGTCCGGAAACTTTGAGATTATTTCCATAAAACTTTAGAATTTCTGCCATTTTAACAACCCTTTCCCATTAATGGACAAAGATTTGATAATTAACTTGTAAAGCTAGCACGACTTTTCAAAAAATAACAGCGCTAGTTGAAAATTTAGTCGCTACGACATTTATGATTTTGAATAGCGAAACCGACTTATAAATTAGAAAACCGATTTCACCATTTTATTGGCGAGTTTGAAGATATTCGTTTTGATTGTGGTTAAGTCACATATATATTTAATGGCTTTACATAAAGCGACTAAACATAATATAAAGGGCATTCTATTTCAGCGGTTGGACAGGCTTATTTTTCCAGCTTCGAATACGTCATTTAAAAAATTAAGCTCTAGATTTATTTCATGGAAATATGCCTCGTGCATTTGTCCCTTTAATGATGTATGCATGTATCAGAAATCTATTTTGTTAATACTGCTAGGACTTGTGGAGTCATTATTTTTTAAATGGAAAATGAGTTAATGATTTGCATCGTGGAAAATCTCCATTCTCTCTTCGAGGAATATACTTTTTGGCCGGCAGAGTTATTTTTTCGCTCAGTTTTCCTTTCTGACTAAGCATGCCTTTAATTTATTTAGTGATTTTTCAAACCCTCATATTGAGTTTTAACCATAAATTGGGCATTTGTGTTTAAGTGACATACGTGTCGATATATTTTATTTGAAAAACTTATTTTGCGTCTGAATCGCTAATGATAAGCTTCATCCCACTATAATATGTAGTATGGAAAAAAGTTATAATATACAGGCCTAAAAATTAAAAAGGCCAATCCGTCCACCAATTATATTTTATATCTGTCCGAAGTTATATGTGGACAAAGAATACATTATCTCGTTGGCGGAACTTTTAGTATTTTACATGATTAATTTATTATATTAAATGGCAGCATATCTATTCAAGCAAAATTCAGCCAATCAACATAAAAATCAACCATAAAGGCCAATGTACAAGATATCCAGAAATCATTACGTATAGCTACACAAATTATCACTACAATATGTGACCAAATGCTGCTACTGGTTTCTATTTCTATGGAAATTTTCGTGCTAAAACTTATTATTAATTTTTGTATCAATGCCTTATTCCTGATGTGACATGCAGGTGAATATAACGTCTGCTCCTCCAGTCCAAAAACTACAAGGAACGTATCAGTTGAATACTTAGAGTGCAATAATATGGCTCCGACAAAGGAAATAGTCCATATTTGGTTTGATAAGCTATTGGATTTTAAAACTGTCTGAATGCCTGCAATCCATTAGAATTACTACTTGCATTTGGCAGCTCCATTCCAGAGTCAGCTTCGAAATGGACAACGGGGAAGATTAACCGTACTTAGTCTCTACAGAATAGATGGGTTGAGCAAGTTAAAACAGTCAATCCAATATCAGCAGGTTATAAATATTAACCCAATTATATTATGGGATATCTGAATTCAATTTCGCAATCAAAATTATAATCCCTTTTCTAGATCCCTTGTATGTATATTGAAATCTTAAGGCTTCATATAGCATTTAGTCAAAGATGATATGCTTTTTGATGAAGACTGACAACCTTGAACGTGTCGTGTAAAATGACAATTATATGCAGTGATAATACAGAAATGCCACCAAATAAGGTTAAAGAATTGCCGAGTCAAAAAACAAAAGAAGTAATAATTTTGAACCAATTTATTTCTGAATTTTCATTGAATGCTGATTAGTTTTGGAAAGATCGAATGTCTTTTTTTAGTTTAGAAATTTTGAACCAATCAGGTAGATAATTTTGAGCCAATTAGTATTTGCATTTTGCATATAGCTGCGTTGGGAGATGGATTGGATGTCACATATTTAGGCAACACGTCCATCTTCGAAGGCCACACGGCCATCCTCAGCGGCGACGCGGCCATCTTCGAAGGCAACACGGCCATCTTCGAAAGCTACACGGCCATCTTCAGCCATGGCGGAGGCGGCCTGAAAAAAATATTAAACACAACAACGTTAAATTTATGTTTGTTCAGAAATGATATTCAATCAGTTTAAGGATTCGAACACTTACGAGAAGGGCTACAGCCGCTGCGATGATAGCGAAAAATTTCATTTTGGTTTTGGGTTTTGTTGAGCTTCTTAGTCTTCCTTTAGAGCAAGTGAATAAGATGTGATGGATAGTTGTAGCTTCGACGCAGCCTTTTATACGAAAATTCTCCTGTGACGCAATACGCACACAAGTCTGGTTGAATCCAGTACAAATGAACAAACGATCGTTAATTTTAAAGTTAAGTATCTTTTTATGACAGTATTCATTCGTTAATATATCCTGTGTATTGACGTGGTCTGAAGAAGCGAGCAGAGAAAAGACAACCATTTACATTAAATTATAACTTTATGTACACTTATTTGACGTGATGGCAAAATAAAATATTTGTCCAAATTTGAGTTTCTTGGTTCAAGAATAAAATTTCAATTTCAAAAATGTTTTCTTTGGCTGTGTTTGTTTCGAAAATGGTAGTATATTATCAAATAAGTAGCTCTGATGTGGAAGTACAATTTGTTTTAAATTATTGACACAAAAATCTCATCTATAAGCATGCACATATTCCAAATTAGTAAATGTGTTTGTCCTTGAGAGTTGTATAGTGTTGGAGTTCTATGCAGACATTCGTTAAGGTCATCCAAATTTTTGAGTATGCATAAATAAAGTCTTCAAACAAGGATTTAAATACTTAATTAAATTTACCTAATTTATCAAATGATTTTAAAGCAGTGCATTGCACTTAACAAAATTAGCCCGATTTTTCCTAAAATTGCTAAATATTATTTACAAAGTTCACTAATGACTAAATTATACTTCCAAAATTATTATTATACCCAAACTTATTATAATATTCAGTTTATATTATAGTGATGATTGAATATATGGAGTAATTCGAACAATGACTGTTTCCTTTCGGTCATATTTATTCAAATTACCATAAACCTAGGTGAACTTCCTATCAGTTTATTGTATTGATTGGTTATTCAGCAACATTAAAAATATTTACTTGTTCAAATTAGTTTAGACTTTTTAAGCTAAGCCACTGTACATCAGAAACCAAAATTCCTTTACTTTACCAGAAGCAAATCAATAATTCTATCGAAGCAATATAACTACAATACTAGCGGCGTTGTCTTCTCAATGAAATTTGACAACCCAAATATTATATAAGGGGTTTACTTTATTCACATTTCACTAAGTTTGTTTTCACAATTTTAAAATATGTATTTTCTGGAGTTGACAAGAAGCAAGAAACTTTTTTGTATACAGGAATTCTCGTCGTGGTACACAACCAAGTCTAACTTGATTTTCCTGTTTCAGGCATTTTAGCGACTTCATCGACTCTTGGTGAAAATCTCCCGCAAATCCATACGCAACTAGAATAACTAGTGTAGGCTGAGCAGCCTACTTGATAAGTGTGACTACAGACACAACTTGAACGATACCAAGTGTTAGTAGGCTTACTATTAGCAATGTTCGCAATATATTATTGTATCTATTTACCAATACGTGAATCGAACGAACAAATACATTTCCAGTACACTTGACCTAAAACAGAATTGTCTTGTGGTATGCCAGTTGCCAAAGCTGTTGACAGCTTCCTAAAATAAATTAATATACACTTTGTAGAATTTTTTGTTTCGAGTAAATTTATATTTGGTGTAAAACTTACCAATTAGAAACTTGAAGGCAATAAGTCACTGAGATAGTTCCAATTAGAACATCAGTTGTTAGGCGTAAACCCTGAACAGACAGGATTTGCCAAACCAACTAATGGAACTATTCGCTCAAATATATTTGCAGCATTGAATGGTATTGATGGTTCAAGAGCACAGGTAATGGCAATAGCAGGCGCGACTGCCCATCTGCAGAATATTTGTGATAGGAATAAAACCTGTTTTTCCACTTTACATTTGCGCAATACTCCAAACTGAAAACCTACAAAAAACACGAGTTTGGGAAAAATTAAATTATACACTTAATTTTTTTTGAAACATAATGTTTGCACAAACCTTTTTTATATGTTGACTCTGATAGTAGGACCCTATTATAGAAAAAACGTAGTCTGTATCGCTCAGCCACCATCAAACATACGGCGGCCATCATTATGCATAGGCTTGTTTCTAACCGTTTAGATCCTAGGTATAAATCCTGCGATAGTTTTGTCCCCGAGTTTATGATTCGATAAATCGCTTCTATGGTCACCAATACACAAAATGTACATCGTACTTGATATCTGTTTGTTTGTCGATTTCTTACAACTTCGAATCCTGCTGGTTTGGCGAAGTCATATGTAAGAATTTGGCAACATAAAAATGGCGAAGATTTATTTGCATGGATAAGAATATCTAAGAATTTGTTTGACAAGAACATTTTGATTTTGGTTGTGTTTTTTTTATTTCAACAGAAACCATGTTGTTTCCAATTTATAACAAGGTATAACGAGACAAGGAGTCTTACGATTACTGTTAATTTTAGTCTAAGTAAAAAAACACAATTTCTCTGTTTAGTTTGGACAAGTGACTTTTTGTTGAATCAATTAAACTACTTCAAAAACAAAATATTTGTAAGAATTCTTGTTAATTGCTATTTTGAATAAACTTTAATTCTATGCTGAGCGTGTTACCAGATACTACTTTATTAAAACACAACTATTTTGTAACTATTCAGAAAAATTTAGTTAAGTCGGAAAATTTTCTTACCCAAATAACATGTTTAGTAAAAAATATTTCTGTAAACATGGTCGTCCCTAAGCATGTTTAAATTTTTGAGCATGATTAGCTATTACAATAACAATCGTTAACGTTTATATGTTTTTGTTTCTTGCTATGTATTGACTACGTATAATAATAAATATAAGTAGCTTTTCAAAGCTAATGACCACATTTTCTATACCTTAAATAACGAATTCACAACATTTGAGTTTTTATTTCAAAATTTTAAAGTACTTCCGCATAATGACAAGTACTGACTTTTGCAATAGAACTGGATTGATTTGGATATGCCTTGGTCTTTCGAAAGTAAACTCTTATAAATAAGTCAAATTATTGAAACATTTTAAAATCGCGTTTTTGATGCGTTGTCTATTTATTTAAAGAAATTACTAAAGTTTCAACATATCCCAAAAAAAACTTTTCAAACTTTTCTCTTAAAATGTATATTCTAAAACGATATCACAAAACCAATTGTACGTACATTTGTTTTTCTCCAGCTTTATTTACTTCTTTAGCCCCTTTGTATTAGCAATGGAATATACACTACATAGTGACGTCAAGGCGTCTCTAAAATTATCTATCTACGAAATTGTAAAATACATTTGTATGAACTTTAGTGTATTGTTTCCGTGTTCTAGGTCGACGACCAACTTTGAGAAATTGTAAACATGTTTTTGGACGCTTCCAAATGTGTGCCCTCGATAAACATGTTTGAATAATAACTTTAGCTTAGAATTAATTAAATTGTTGACTTTACGTTTATCATCTGATCTTAAGTTCAAATTTAGCATACTTTAGTAATACATGTGGCCAGTTTAAAAAACCATCTCTAGGAATTTTTTGATGTCATTTTTTAGATATGGGACCACTGTTATTGTTTAAATACAATTACATGTTATTACTACTAGCTTAGAATTAAGATGTTTAAATGAAATATGACGATATATATATTTTTATTATGCGTCTAACTATTATTTATCTATTTTTATATTCGTTCAATATTGTTAACAACAATGTTCTTCAGCCACCAGAACAGTTGACTAGCATACTATTTATATTTACATGTCATTTGGCTTGTGTGCTTAAATATTTTTTAAATCGACCACTTAAAGTAATAAAATCAAATTAATGGTCTGATTCACCAAAAAGCTGAGAATATTTAAAGCCGTAATTCTTTCATAATAATTGACGGCCCCAATTCATATTCGAATATCTCGAAAAGCTCTTGTAGTTCGTTTACACTCTTTCACACCAAAGTCTAAACACTGTCTGTCCCCCGCTATTGACCGAAAACTTGCCAAAACACTTCGACTTATGTCGTTAACCTTTCCCGGAACATAATACCCAATTGTAACCAAAATGTATAAGTTTATAAGAGAGTATGCCGAAAGCACCAAACCAATCGTAGAAGTACCCGATCTCAGTTTTGGATGCAATATTACGGTTCCAAGCAGAATAATACCTAACATTAATGTTAGTTTCAATCGCAAAGGGTATTTATCGTAATAACAATTGTTGATTTGAATCGTGTGTATCTGCAGCTGACGATATCGGGAAAACCAACTTTGTAAAATAGACTGCTGCACTGTAGTGACCATTTTACGATTGTCTGCTATATTTTTCTGTAGTCTTTTGATAATTTTGTTAAGCGCAATATACCAACAAAACATTCCTTCGTAGAAAACAAGTGTACAAAAGTTTGCTGCTATGGTAATATCCCAAATCTCGAACAAAACCATGACACTCTTAAAACAAATTTGTACTATTGGCCAATGTTTAAATATAGAGGATGTGTAGAGTGAGATAGGATCTAAATCGGTGAATATAGCAGCCAGTCCGTAAAATATTGGTATTAGTACTTGAAGAATTGGCATATTAGTATACAGAAACTTTATTAAAACACTCGACTTAACAATGGAAATTTGAAATAGCATATTAAATATGCTCACATGTTGTTTGTAGTTTTCCCGAAGTAGGGAAATAGACAGGTTGAAGCACTGAGTAATAAGTAACCAAAAGGCAAAACGGATAATTGTATCTCCATCCATTGGTTTTTTATGATATTTCACTTCGTTGATTAGAAAAAAGAATTGAACTAGTCTAAGTATTATGTGAATACATTGTGCAATTAGTAAATTCTGTAGAATTTTAGGATATTCCGAGTTTAGTTCTAAAAGTTTACTTGGAACTGAGCTGGGAACAATTAAGTTCAAATTTCCTGGAATTTTGTTTATTAACTTTAGTTGGAAACTTAGAAAACCAGGAAGTTTATCGTCGAAATAAAGTTGTTTCACTAAACGTAAATACTTTCTTAACTCCATTTTAATACTTTTGATGCAGCTTAAATGTTAGTTTTCCAATGAATAGTCCGTAACGGAAAATTTGACAAAAAAAAATAATACCTTTGTATTTGGAAGTTATATATTATCTGAGATATGTCATATAACATGGCATATATTTTTTAATATTTAGATTCGGGTCGTCCTCTTGCTACTGTGGGCAGGGAAACTCAATCTTAAGGTCGGAATATATTTTCTGACAGAATTCTAGACATGAGTTAGCTTGGTCTGAAATGAAGTAGTATTCAGTTGTGTATCTTGTCAGTCAGAATACAGAAATTATGTGAACAGTTTGTTCTGGTAGCATTTTAAATACTAAAATAAATATATTGTATATGTATAGATGTTTATTGTCAGAAAATAATTTAATACGTCAAATATTTTATGTTCAGACGTTTGATTTAAAAACAGACGGTAAATAAAAGGTTCATGATTTTGTTTCCATGTTACTTTACCCCTATTTATATAAGCTGTATTAGTAATTGTGTATATTATAAAATAAGAGTTATATATTTGCTAGAAACAAGTATTTATATAATATGTTACGAAAAGTTTAAAACATGTTGTTGACTCAATAATGTTAAAATTTAAAATTTATTTAATAACAACTCTTACTAAATTCAAATTAAATGAGGTTTGACCTACTGATCTCATGTGCTGGATAAAAACGTATAACTATTTCCTAGAGTAAATTTTATTGTAAAAACATTCATGGAACAACTGTTAGTTTTACTGGTTGTTGTGGATTTTTTTTAAACTCAACTTACATTCTTTTATTTCTCAAGTTTAAAGTTAAAAGCTTACATTTTTATGTCACTTTCACTCTGTCAAAAACAACTCTTCCGAAAACAAGTCGCAACAGCATAATTACGAAATATTACCACTGCTAGTTTGTGGACATAGTAGGAGAGTAACCGAAATAATTCAATTGTTGACTTAGACTTTTTTAGTAAACTATTTGCATGAAATATATGTATGTACAAATACTCTCCAAATACTAGTATCATTTGTACAAGCAAATAAATTTCAACATGATAAATAAAAATTATAGGCGCAGAATGTTTAAACGGGTCGGTATAATAGAGTGGAATAGGTCTTAGTACACAGCCGTATTAGAATCGATTAAGATGGTGGTATACTAAGAAGCAGTCGACTCTATTATTGCGTCTCGTTTAAACAGTCAAAACTTTTTAGGTCAAATTTTTAAAATACTTTAAAACAGTTTTTAATGCGTAGTCAATTTTTTAAGAAAAAATCCAAAATTCAAACATATGCACGAAAGCTTTCTCTTAAAATGAACATTATAAAATGACATCCCAATCCGAACTGTACGTAGAATTGTTTTTCTTAAGCTTTATTTCCTCCTTTAGCCTCTCTGTATTAGCAATAGAATATACACTACATAGTGACGTCAAAGCGTCTCTAAAATTACCTGTCCATAATTTTTTTTAAATACATGTGCATGAACTTTAGAATTACGTTTCCGTGTTTTAGTTCGACGACCAACTTTGAGAAATTGTAAACATGTTTTTGAACGCTTCCAAATTTGAGCCCTCCGTAAATATGTTTGAATAATAACTTTAGCTTGAGGTTAATTAAAGTGTTGATTAACCATTTTTTATCTGATTTTTGGTCCAAATTTAGCATATTTTAGTTCTGCATGTGTCCAATCCAAAAAAATCTCTCCAAATTTTTTGGTATCTTTTTTATATACGGGACCAACATACCATTTACTAAGTGTACACATAAAAATATCCCCAACTGTATTTTTTTAGCTTGAGAAGAGCCGAGTATTGGATCTTGTAATAAATATTTTGCACGTATACTTGTTTTGTATAGTTTTATTAATTTGGGACATTGGTAAGTTTCAAATCTGGTCGCATAAAATAAACTGAGCTGATTTATTTCGAATTATTTTTAAACATTTATGATAATAGTTAATAACTAAGCTTGGAAATTAGGTTAATAATGCTTATCAATTTGATCAACAAATTAAAGTAATGATATTTTTTAACATTTATTTTATTCCATTCAATTAAATTGTCAACAGAAAGTTTATGTCGTTAAGACGTTTACCAAATTTTGATGTAACACATACAACTTCCATTTAATAACCCCGTAAAACATACTAATTGTTGTTTAAGCTTAAAAGTGCAATTTTAATGAATAAACCCATTAACTAATAATATTTAACTTATATTTTCACACACACTTAACACCATTAAAGGAGGCTTTATTTAAGTACAATTACGTATTATTACAGCTTCAAACTACTTATGCTTAAGAATATTAAATGAAATATAAATTATTATTTTTAAATTATGCGTCGAACCATTATATAAGTCGGTTATCATATTGTTTTAAAAAAAATACCAGCAATGATGTTTTTCACTTCAGCCACCAGGACAGCTTACTAACATGCATTACTTAATTATTGGATTTTGTGCTTAAATATTGTATACACCACAACTTTAAAATAAGAGTATCAAATTAATGGTCTGATTTACCAAAAAGTTGAGAATATTTAAAGCGTAATTCTTGTATAAAAATTTACGGCCCCGATATAAATTCAAATATCTCGAAAAGCTCTCACAGTACGTGTACACTCTTTCTTACCAAAGTTTAAACATTGTCTGCCACCTGCTATTGAACGAAAACTTGCCAAAATACTTTCGCTGATTTCATTAACCTTTCCAGGAACATAGTATCCAATTGCCCCTACAATAGATAAATTTACAAGAGAGTATGCGGCAAGCACGATCGGATTGGAAAATTTCCGATCCGATCGATTAAGCAGTAAAGTTGTGGTTTACATGTGAAAAAATTATTAGGGGTGCTCAGAAATTTTGCCAAACTTAAGAAAAACTCTAATTAGCTATGAAAATATGGCCTAATTGACACAATTTGACGTATTTAACACTTAATTATGTATGTAAATTAGTTTGCACTATGTAAAGCGCAATAATTTTGTGAGTTTTACTGTTATCAAAGATATCGGAATATCGGATCCGATGTTAAATAATTTCCAATTCCGATACATTATTCCGATATCCGATCCGATTGGGTGCGCCCCCGATCCGATCCGATACGCATATCGGATTGGATGTGATTGGATTTGATCGGGAAAATTTCCGATATTGGTATCGGAACCGAAACAGTAATCAAAACCCTACTCTTTTACTCATGACAGCATTTTCCTTTTTGTGTTACTTGAAAAGCTTGTTTTTTTTTGTGGAAGCTATGCTATTTTCAAAAAAGCTAGTTTTCCTTTAGTACGTTGATTGGAACATCATCAACTGCATAGCTCTGTGTCCTTGCTACATTATTTGTGTAGAAGAAATAGAAAGTAGACAGGGGTCGGAGCATTTTCTCAAAAAGTTTTGCATGCCCATTCAGTTTTCCTCTGCTGTTTGGCACGTAAGCACGTATTCATTCTGCTGCTGGCGTGCTCAACATGAAACGTTTAAAATGTACGTGAATATAGTACGCATTTTCAATGAAACTACAAATATTTTCATTTATTTTAAAGGGTATAAGTCGGTTGTGTGTTTAAAATAATTAAAACGTTTATTTTAAAATATAACGGTCAATTAAATGAAAATTTAAAATTGACACGTGTTGTTTGTGATGCTTTCTTCAACTTGAAGGGAATTCTACCTTTTCTGTGAAGAAAACATGTAATGGGAAATAAAAGTTTTTGAATCGTTTCTCTAAATGTGAAAATCGAAGGTTAATAAGTTTACAAGAAATTACTTGCTTGTGCTTCTTTTCCTCCTAATATTTGTGTGTTTAAACAGCTGGTATTTATGAAAATTTGCGTTTTAAATGGATATATATTCAAAATATACATATAAATAAAAAGTCAACTTAAAGGAAAATAATAACTCAAATTGTTGCTGTGCGTTTAAATATTTTTGAAAAAACAAATAATCATTTGGAGTTTCTTGTTTCAAAGGTAAAAATATAAAATATTCCTCTTATTTTTCAAAGATTAACCAATAATAGTGAGCCTTAACATTATCAGTAATCTTTACTGTTAAACTTGAATTTTTTTTAACATCTTCAAATTTGTACAGCAATGAATGTTTACAAAATAAACAAGTTTGTCAACATAATCATTTAGTTTTCCAAAGAAGTAAATAAATATTATTAACTATTTTTTTGTTTTTTTTTAATCCTGGAGCTTGAAAAGATCAGAAATACGTTGAACAAAAATATTATTTCAGGTACTGGTACAAGTAGTACAAGTTAGTAAACAAGTAAAGCTTGTACTTACTTTGTTAGTGCGCTACTACAGCAGATCTCCGTATCAGTGTATCTTCATGTCTTTCTGTACAGATTTGGGAAAAGTAAATAGGTCTAAAAATGTCTTGGAATTTTTTCCTCCTGTATTTTTTTGTGCAGTTCGGTTCTATTTTAGCTCTAAAATCTAGAAAGTTTGTTAGGTTGACAGTTGTTCTTTGTGAATACTACTTGTTTACTGATTTTTAATCTCAGCTTGGCCAAAGTAGTCCTTTGAGTATTTTTACTTAAGAAATAACGTTCAATCTTCGACCTTTCAAGTAAGCTGACATGAGAAGAAGAACTAACAAGTTTACGTTTCAAAGAAAGCCATACATATGTATATATATATATATAAACAAGAAACGCTTTCTAATTATGGTTACCTATATGACTTTCGTTTCATATAATTTCGATACATTTAATTTTGTTATAACTTCACTTTGTACCCAATAACATCATGATGATATAGAAGGAAATATCTTTTCTGAATTCGTTTTTGGTTTACACGAGTCGACTTTTAAATAAATTAATCTAGAAAACAAATTTGTTCCGTTTAATCTTTTCCATAGATTTTAAAGGGGGAACCTACAAACTCTGTTTATCTTATGGCTTTTAAGATAGTTTCTAGTCTAGAAAGCATTTTTTACAAAATATTTTAATAATAGTATTTTATAATTATGATACCAATTTGTCAACTAGGATTATCTTAAATTCCTTCCAAAATATCCATGAATTTAATTTACTCCAGTTAACTCTTCGAAAGATTATTTTAACAAATTTCCTTGATAAAATTTTTTTCAGGTGTAGTTCTCTTCCCATACTTTATTTATCATTCGTAACATATTTGATCCATATATTCGTAAAACGTACGTTTATATAAGAATATTACTGAATCCTGACAATAGGAAACACTGACAAATCAATAGAGTCACGTTTTATCCTTAAACGAATATATCAACCACGTCTTCCAAAATAAAATCGCGTTCTTTCAACTTGCTCTACTTTTCAACTTTCCTTCGTGTTTGATTAAATCTCTTGCGAGTCTGTCGTGTCAAGCCGTGTCTCTTTGAATCTCATTCTATTTATTCGTATTCATCAAATCACGTAGGAATAGCAACAAACGCATATACGCAAAACTATCGTTTGTGTTACTAGTGTGCTATCGCTATTATTCGTTGAGTCAATAGCGACTAGTGACACTCAAACCAAAAATTCCTTCCAGAGCATTTTCGCAGCATAAGAGACGGAAACGGAAGGTTAAGAATTCCCAGTTGTTGAAACTGGGAATCAGGATGGATTCATCATGATCTCATATGTGCAGGTTTTCTGACTTTATATATTTTAAGTCAAACATTTCAAGAATTTCGTTCTGCTTAACTGATATATCTCAACTGTAAATTATGACAACGTACTATTCTATTTGGAGAGAATTTCTGCTGAAATGCCTGTTCGTCCCGAATTTAATCTCTAAACATATTTGTAATGTCTTTTAAGTACAATATTATGAAAACGATATTAAATTTACTTAATATTTCGTTAATTAATAACAAGCGACGTTGAAGTTGCTGGACATGATGACATGTGATGTCATGCCAAAATAATGGAAGCTTATATATCTAATTTGAGTAGCCACGTCTTGCTTAAAAGTATTCACTGCATTACTAAAATTGCCTAAGAACATTAAAGAATTACATGTTTTCGTCAGTTTCTTTGACACAACAAAATCGGAATTGTTTGGAATTCGAAAGAATCTAGTCAAAATTATTTCAGGAAAACTATTATACTTCCAAATATTACATAAATGTATACATCACATATTTATATTAACAATGCACCAGAATCTTTAAAATAAAGATATCCCACCCACGTCATTAGCCAAATAATTGTTTACTTTTAAGTAACCTTTCGATGAACGTTTTAAAAATCAGATCATCCTGACACCCAACAATAAAAAAAATGCTGACAAGCAGTAATATAAATGTTGTGGACGGGCGGAAATAGCAAAACAAAGTTTTATGCCAACAGAACAAGGTCCATAATGCTATTTGAAAAAAAATCTACCACTAATATGCCAAAAATGACTGCATGCTGTTAAAACAAATTTATCTTGCTGAAATAATTTTCAAAAAACATGAATATTTTTTGTTGTATTTTTTGTGCAGTATTTTTGGCTGGAAGGGTTGTCAGGAAAAAGGAAGCCAAAACGGAAAAGCTTACTTGCAAAGTAGAACAAAGCTGAAGCTGTATTATTTTCTACATATTGGCGTACTGCAAAATATTTGTTTCTCCATGTAGCAGCTGTTAGGAGTAGATACACAAAGTAATATTGCAAATTGTAAAAAATAGGCAACGTACCTTCTGGAAACTTGAAAAGACCAGAACACAATACATACAAAAAATGTGATTTTATGACCAATCATTCTAAGAGATATACATACGTATCTATATATTTTATTGTAGCGTGTTAGCTTTACAGCTATAATAAAGTATAATAATAGGTAATATAACACTAATATTTTATTATGTGTATCCTTCAGAAATATTTTTGGGTGACTTTGGTGCTAAAAATAGAGAAAGCGAAAGTTTTAAAAAGCTTCCACACTATAGTAGTTCATTTCATTGAGAAAGCCGAAACGTCTAGCCACCACATTTCGAAAATGGATAAAAAAACTACATTCGAACTTTTTCTTGAACAAACTAGGAATATTTGTACTAGGTACAATTTTAGATACATTTATTGATTAACTTTGCCCTTTCCCAATAATAAAATTGTGTACGTGTTTGGCCTGCAAAATAACAAAGTCTGTTATATATTCTTATGTTTTCGCACTATTTAAAAAGATATGTCCCAAAACGTGTAGTGAAATAAAACGAATATTACTCGAAACGAAAGTATTAACTAAAACTTGTCTAAACTATTATTCCAAAGATAGATTTTACATACGAATATTTTATATTTTTAGACAAGTAAATTCGTATTTATACATATTTCCGAATCATAAGAAATATATTGTGAAGTAGTTTAGTTGAGTAACCTATCCTTCCGCTTCTCTCCTTTCCTCCTCGTGTTTTTGTTACACTCCAACGCCACTACCAGCAGCCAAGAGTGCACAAAAAAGAGAGAAGCATCTTCTTCAAGGAAACTAGAAAACAGTCTAAATGGATCGATTTTTTCCCAGTAGGTTCCTCCAACATAAAAGCGAATCTACTTAAAATGTGCAACACAAGCAAAAGCAGTGGCTGTGTGTGTCGAGTGGTAACATAAAAAACGTTACCGTAAGTTATAAAATATGGTACATTTGATATTTCGTTGGGTTTTCATGACAGAGAAGAGTAAAGGGGAAAGTGGAACTTTTCTGTTGAAATAGCCGGATACGAACCAATGAGCACACTATGTCAACATTCACTGTAGAGGAAAAACTTGAGACTGAAGTCTCTCCAAAAATATGTATTTACCAGCCTATTCTGCTTTGAGAGAGTACAGTAAAGAGTTAAAGAGGAAATACTTTTATTTTTATGAGAGCATGTGCTTCTCTGAACCTTACGATGTTTTCCTCATGCTATCTCTTTAGTCTCGCTCTATTTGGATCGATGATGACATTTCCCTTTTTTGGTGTGAGTTGGAATACGATATGTATAATGATCGTATTTTTAGTTCCTGTCTGTGTTCGAATAGCAATACATGTTGCAAAATAATCCATGCAAAGTTTTATTGGAACTGATATATTTTAAATGTGACCTTGTCGAAATTACTTCGAATACGGATAATAAATAATTAACAAACTTTCCAGCGCACGTTAATATACTTTGCCGACAAATTTCTATGCCGACATATGCAACTGTTCTCATAATGTGTATTGAATAAAATTTTCAATGCTCCTTCATAGTTTAATATATATGTGTAGTTTTTTCAATAACGATGCAAGTAAATTTCTGCTCCAAGCTTGCACAAACATCAATTGTTAAACCTCAAATTCAGAATTTGTTTGCTCGAGTTTCCACTTCCAAAAAATAAATGCATATACATTGCGCTTGAAAGTTTTCAGTAAAATATCGAGCGTATTGCATTTACCCTCAAACCAAATCGAAAACGCTCAAAATATGAATATTCATAGTTTTTATTCATCTAACCATTCCATATTCATGATGCATTTGGATGAGTGAATGCACTCTTTCAGCAATTTTATTTAAAAAAATAAAAGATAAGTTACAGGTCTACCCTAAAACCGAGCACCCTTTTAATTAAATTTATATGCTTACACTTTTTAAGAGAGCTTCTTTTTGATCGTTCCCCCTTTTCACTCAAACCACAACGACAAGATGATGGATATCCTTCTTTAAAATTGTATAGAAACCTCGGGGTTTCCTGTTACTTCCATTCTACTTTTGAAATAGAAAGGAAATATGTATAAAATATGAGAACGGAAGACAATTTCAAAATTTTCTACTTGAATGCACATAAATAAAACCCAAATGTGATATTGTTCAACCAAGTTTAAATAATTTTCACTTCCTTTACTTCCCTTTTGGAAACTCTGCTTCCTTTCAAATTTTTTCCAAGATTAGTCATCCATCTTGAATTTAAACTTAAGAAACAATATGATAGACGTATTAACTAAATGTATAGGAATTGGATGGTGTTTATTCTCCGCGTTTTCCTTTTAAACTGTTTTAAAGAAATGCACAAATTAATTGTACCAAAATAAAAAGAAGAGCTAAGAAAAAAAGAAAAAAGAACTTCAACTGATTCTGCATTATAAAAGTATGTACTTATCTGACGTCCTTCCGCCTAAAATTGGAATTTAATATCAGCTGTTCCACTGAATATCTGTATGAAATAGTAAAATACATTGAACAAGATATTTTTTTATTTACCTAGAAGTAAACAGGTTTATGGT
Source organism: Entomobrya nivalis (assembly GCA_034695485.1). NCBI lineage: Eukaryota > Metazoa > Arthropoda > Collembola > Entomobryomorpha > Entomobryidae > Entomobrya > Entomobrya nivalis. The sequence goes on from JAQFZH010000765.1 coordinate 18,579, forward strand.
CTAGATTTATTTACAAAATGTGTAGGTGCGTTTTTTTGGGAAACTACTTGAGATCATAAACCACTGTTTTCCTTCCACTTACACTTGTGCTAATGGAAAAGCCTTGTTTTCCCAGGTTTTCCGTAACTGATCTTTTGAACTCAATCACAATTTTGGCAGCTTCATCCAAAAATACGACCAGAGTAGAGTATTCCAAGTAACAACAAATCTGACAGGTAAATAGTAGCACAGGAACTCAAGGTTATTTATCAAGTCCAGAAACAAACTCTAAAAAGCCCTGCATAGTGTATGTTCACCTAAATATACGTATGTCTATAGATAATTGTTAAGTTGTTCACCAAACACCCCATCAGCAGTTTTAAACATTGGTTCTGATAAATAAAAAGTGACCCAATATTCTGTATAGCCATTTCACTTTCTCTCGAGTGAACAAATTGATAAATGGATAGAACATTCACAGCATTGAAATTCTATTTTGCTTATTAGTAAATCCAACGGTAATTATGTAATATATTCGTATTTTGTTAAAATGTTGGTTTGTTTAAACCTAAACTCATTGAATAACTTAAGCAGTATTTTATGCAGTTTAGGTAGACCTTGTTCCTCCTCATGAATAAATAATAGCGATATTTTCAAAGCAAGTTTTTGAGACCAGCTGCTGTCCAAATTGAAATATACTTCCTCGAAAAAATACCTCAATCTATGACGCAAAATTATGAAACTATGAATGCTTATTTTTGTGAATATTATCGTATCATCAACAAATTCTGATTTCCTTTCATTCCAGAATTTCGAGGAAGTTCGTAATAATATGCATATGTACAAGATCAAATACCTGGAAACTGACTTGGTGTCAAAAATGTTTTAAAGCAATAGCATATTTTTTTACGAGTAGTATTCAAAATAAAAACATTTGGATCTCAAGTTGATGGCACAGAACAAGTTGCGTTGGTCGAATGAGTCTGCATGTGAACAGATGTAAATTTGATTTCATCACTCAACACACCTTTATATTACATGTATTTCCTGTTTGTCTTTATTTTGATCTTTATAGAACCTGTTTCCAACAAAGATTAATAAGGCAGTTGAATTTTTCCTATTAATACTTATCCCAGATGTTGTTGGGCTCATCGAAAACTGAATACATTTCATGAATGTTTCTGCCTTGCCTTTCATTAGATAGTTTTGCAAACATAGTTTATTTTATTTTCTGCGTACCTTCTTTACTTTTCCAATCTTCAAATATACAATAAAAGCTTTCAATACTTCTGAAAGGTAAACACGACCCTCGAAATTCAAATTAAAAATTAGTTTCAAATTTTGCATTTGCAATTATTACCAACGTTATTATCCCCGGAAGTCATTTTCATTAGTATTCTATGTTGCTCAAAGGAAAGCGTAATCAAATTCTAACCAAAGTATTTCTAAAGCCTTTGAGGTCCAATGCTAGTAGCCATCTAGTAGATAATATTTTGGATACTCGTATGCCTTCTATTCAATTCTATAACGGAAGGAAATAAATAGGGGCACGTACAAGCACTTTTAATGGATATGAAGTTCAGAAAAAATACCACTTCAGTTTTTTTATATTAAAACCTGAATATGGGTTCTCATCCAAAGTTCTCAGCATTTTTATTTTTCCCGTTTCCCATTACGATTACCATCTATTTTCTCCAAAACATCCTGTTTTTCGGCAATTCCGCCCCACACGTTTCATCTCAGAGCCAAAAACCATTAAATCCACAGAGACTTGTTTTTTTTCTCGTTTTGGTCCCCAAAATTATTTCCACTTCCCAACGATCAATGTCACGTGGAAAAAGGAAAGTGAGTAAAGTTAACACAAAAAAATTTGTCTACTCGCTGAAAGATATCAATGAAATGCAATTGGCGACAGATAAATAGAAAGGAACTAAACGTACGACTTTTCATAAACGCTCCGTTTTATACTAAAGCTTATATTGCTTAGTTTCTATAGTTCAATTGAATATTTGCTTTCATACATATGGGAAAACGTAAATAGAAAAAAGAAACCAGAATAAAAGAAGAAAGCAGTTGATATATTTTTTATCCACACGAACGCCCCTGTCCTCAAATTTTATGTTGAACGTCCAACCCATCAACCAAGCAAGAAAAAGAAAAGTTTCTTTAGAAGTACTACACTCTTTGTTGGGTAAAAGCTTTGTAGTTCTTCCCCAATTTACGACAAGATTTTTTTTTGTGCTGCAGCCAAAGTAAAGAAATAAGAAAAAACATGTGTCGAAATCTATACCAATGCACTATTATTATCTCTTGTCACATTCACAGTTTCTTTTCTTGGAAAAAAAATATTCCACATAGATTTGAAAAGCTTTAATATGCCATTGTATAGAAATTTAGTGCAATTATATTAATGGTCTTTAATTTTATCGCTTGGAAGTTGCTAAAAAATATTATCAAGCGTAGTTAGCAAAATTCTCAAATTTAGCTGTCCAAATTTTATCTCGTTGAAGTGTTTTCAAATAGACCGAAACTAACTAAACATTTTGTCTTTAATTTTTATTTTACAGATCAGATCACTCAGAAGCTTATTCATCACTTCAAAAACCACCAACGACAAAAAAATGAATTGAATTTATTGTTGAACAATCTGTGCTACAAAAATTTAGTTGTGAAAGTGACAAAAAGTGGAATTGTGCAAATAATCTGTTGCATAAAAAGTTTCCCATTCAAATATACCACCAATACGGCTTCTGCCGCAGTCGTTATTGTTATAAATTCTATAGATCATGGATTCTATGAATGCAAACTCAGAGAAATCAATACAGTAACATTTATTTTTCAATGATGAATATATCATCCAGTTTGAAATAAATCGTGTTCTATCAGGTTGCTCTATATTTTACCTTTGTGGTTTTGTTAAATCAAATCTCTTATGAATATTTGATATCAAATTTAGTCGCTTTCTATTGATTCTTTCTTGTCAATATACATATTAAACAGAAGTATATACAAGCTCAAGTGTTACTATATTGTGCGATTCGTTATCGCCCGAAACTCAAAAAAAACTGTCAACAAATTTGGGAACCGTTGAAATTAGGGAAACTAGAAATCAAAACTTCTCATCTTCTATACAGGTTAGTCAATTCATTAAAATATTTACAGCATAAAATATATCGAATTATAAAATTTGAATGATGATAACCGCAAAGTATACCGCAAAACATTATACATAGTCGGTAAAACAAACATACTTTTAAAGCTGAAAATTGTTTTGTGCCAGTACGCCATATCGATTTTTTAAAGAAATTATTGTAAATGCTATCATATCAGAGTTTCCAATTACAATAGTAGTTCGTTGATTCGTTCATACCAAATTTATGGAAATTGTATCGAACACGTGTGGCTTCTCAGATTCTCCAAAATACACAAACTGTCTGAATAGAAAAACGCATTTTTGTTTAGAAGCGTACAAAGTCATTCACTTGAAAACTACTTTCGCACACACGTCCTCCCTCCCAAGCAGACCTTTTCGCTTTAGATCTCTGCATTTTTTTGTACAAAGGAATTGTATTGGAGAAGCTATTACCAAAACATTCACGTTCACTCCTAAAAATAACCTCAGTAAAAGCTCATATTCGAATATATATAGCAAACCATTTATGCTATTCATGCTGGCATACGCATGCAATCATCAGAAAAATATTCCATTTAATTTCATACCTTTTTATTACTACTCTTCGTTCTCTTTGAATTGAACAAGGTGAAGCTGAAGTACCTACTATGCGTAGAAGTGTATACGTCGCTTATGTAAAAACGCATATGGTACTACATACCAAATAACCAACCAAATGTAATATCCTCCCACATATCGTTTCAATACCAATTTGTATTTCAGCGCTACGGGCTATACGAATTTACATTTATATATATTTCGGGAGTAAAGTTACCTATTTTGGGTACGTTCCATTTGATCTCTGAGATGAGTTGTTTGCTTTCATTTGAGACCAGGAAGCAAAAAAGTTTGCTTACATGCTTAGTTATTTTTCAAAAAATGATTTGTATTCCACCCATGGCGATTCAATAAGACCTTGGTAATAATACAGCAAACAAGGCAATTGACAAACTAAGTTGAATGGTAGGGTCATAATTTTTTTTAAAGAAAAGGAAAAAAGGATGAATGCCGTACAAATAAAAAATGGATGGTATTCCATTGTGTATCAACCTGGACGAATTATTTTGATGGGTGTAATGGACCATCATTTTTTTGTTTTTTTAGAGGAATGATCGATTGGCATTTGTCCATGCATTCAGTGTGCATAAAGTCACGAAAAAGGAACAGCACGTTGTAACCAGCTTCAAGAACATATATTCAACCTTCCCTGGTTTTTCAAGAGTATTGGGAGTAGAATGGTTGTTGTATTTTCTGTATTTCTCGTCTCTAATAAATAGATTTATTTGCATGGCAGCTCGTTATTTGATGGGCCAGAGCAGAGTACCAACAGAAGAGATTGTAAAGTACGATGAATGTACTGAATGAGAAAGCAGAAAAGCTCTTTTTGTTTATTCTTTTCGCTTTCTCCTAAATTTCGGAGAATAGGCCTCTGAAAAGCTGTTATCTTGAAATGGCGTAAATTTAGCATAAAATCTCGAGAGAAAGATCTTCTGCATTGTTTTCTGTTCCCGTTTTTCACCAAGCCATGTTATGTCTTCATTTAACTTTTGTGTCCCCTGTGAGCAAACCTGTCAGTAGTTCTAAGTAGCAACTAATGTAATATATTTACTTCCAATTTTAAGACTACTGAAATGTTAAAATAGGGAATAATTTATCGTTGTTTATTTATGACACTTAATTATATCATTGCTGTCATTTATATGTTCACAATTTTCTACAGTAATAAGATTACAAATACTACATATTGGTTAGGCTGAAATGATAGAAAGAAAGAAAACGTAATCTTTGTAAAAGAAAACCTGCTGATTAAAAATAACATTTTATACAATAAAAGTAGACAGGTCTATATTAGTTAATGAGAAACTCATCATCATCAAACATAATGATGGCTAGATACTATAAAATAAAGAATGATTTATCTCTGTTTATTCATGACATTTATATCATCGCTGTCATCATTTATATTTTCACACTTTTCCATGTCAACAGGATTACATATTTTAGAGATACTTTAGGCATGAATTGAGCAATGAAGATATTTATCTTTCTCTTTAAATATTGCCTTATAGCGAGTAAGTATTTTGGAAAGTGTGCTGAAGAATAATTTTTAGCTGATAGACAATTCAAGAATTTATCAAAATTGAATAACAAAGCAGAATATGTAAACAAAATAGACAATAAATTTATATAATTATTTTTTAATGGAAACATCATTAGTTACTTGTCTCCTTTTATTAACCAGGGTAAATTTTTATGGTTAAGCTATATGAAAAACCATTTTTTTCACATACGAATCCCTATAATAATAATACCAGGACACTACCCGTTTTAAAGGGAAATGAAAAAGTAGACACAATTCGTACAAAATACAGGAACATCTGAAAGCAGGTAATTGTGATGAAAGGAAATAACATCCAAGAAACAGAAACCCGATAAAAATACAACTAATTAAAAATAACACCTTGTTCGTATACCTTATTAAGTAGCAAGGTCTATATTAGTTAATGGGAAAGCCATCATCATGAACACTTATTATTTCTAAATATTTTCTCAAAAATACATGCCTGTAGATTCTGCTACGTACTAAAGAGGTCACTTATTTTTTTTTTATTTATCTTTTTTTACTTGTTTCTAAACGACGACATTTGAAATAAAAACGAAATTACACGAATAAACTTTTTACATTTGAATTTTTATTGGCCTTCGCATTTTCTGGAACTAATTTGTATTGCGTGCTTATAATGAAAATGGACTCGATTCAGAACGAAAGAAAACGCTTAAATCTCGGGTAAAACACATCCAAATTGAGATACTTTTAATGAATTGCTGATGCGTAGTACATTTAAACATTTTCATTACAAAAAAATGCTGAGATACGTAAAAATACGTATAAGGCCAACGTTTAGACCCTACGCCCTTTAATTTATTTTTTACCATTTACGTTTACGTTTTACATTTCATCTTTTCTTTTCACCATTATTACCTATTTCCTTTCCTTAATCTTCGTCTGCTTCATTCCGAAATTTTACTTGTTCTAATTTCCTTTTTTGTAGCTTCTCTTATTTTTACTCCTTGACGTGCAAAAATTAGGCCATGAACTATTAAATGTACCTTTTTACTAATTTTTAATAATAGTTTTACTTTTCCTTACAATTAAAGTTCACGATCAATAACACGCTTCTATCTGAATAATGAAAGTTAGTAACTTTAACAGACAAATTTGTCGTTGAGCAGAATAAAAACATATCAGATTTTTAACAAGGAAAATCGTTTTGCACAATAATAAACAATATGATTTTGCATTCTGTCAGTAAACTTTTTCTGATTGTCTGTTAATCATACTCTGATAGCCTTGTTACTATTGATTCCGTTTCTGTTAGGGCTCCATTTCATTCAACATCACACTCTTGTGTTCTTGTGTCTTATTTTGTATCATGTTACAAAATAGTAAACTCAAGCCAAACACCAATTTACGCTTTTCTTTGTAAGGTTTCCTGGTTTCGAATCTACTAGTCTCTTTTCGAAAAGAAACTCACTCAGTTGCAGAAAAGAGACAAGTGTCAGCAGTACTCGCGTTTGATACGTTCTGAAGTGAGATGAAAACAAACTTCTCCTTTTCCAGTGGTTATTTCTTTCAGTGCCTTCGTTTCTAAATTCATGTCTATCGGAATATCCTTAAGACTACAACTCTCTATTTGACTGTTTCCTAACAAAAAACTAGTGTGTATTTTATTTTTCCTTGTTACTACACTGTTCGAATGGGGTTGATGGCTTCTTTCGATTTGTTTTGTCCTTTTGGGTATAAATGCACACTTCTTTTTGCATGGATTGGGATTCGAGTGATTTTTTTTGTAGATACAGTTACATTACACACAGTACATCAAACGACTTTCTCTTTTTAGAGAACATATAAAGAAACAAAGATGAAATAAGTAAAGCTTTTTCTATTAAGTTGGATATAAGATAGCGAGAATGATACCGACTTACCGTTTTTTTGGCTAGAAATGTTCTGGGTTGGAGAAAAATGGGATTTATTTGCTTTGTACATATTTTTGCTTTATTCTCAATCATCTCGGATTTACATTGGCTGCTTTTGAGATAGCTATTTTTCGATTTTAGCTCGTTTTGATTCTCTTCTGAATCCGATTTTTCTTCACCGATCGTCTATTCAAAGTAAACCGAGATTGAATATTACACTGGATATGGAAAGATGAAAGAGTACGCTTATGAGAGAGCTTAACGTCAGTTGACATAGATCACTGTATCTTTAACAAACGAGACCAAAAATCGTTCGTGTATAATACGAAAAATAGAAAGATTTATTTTGGGATTTACTTTTCAAAGTTTTGTAAATCGAGCTTTTCAATACAAAGTGATCAGAGATGTCCTAATTATTCCAAAGTAAACATGATCAATCTAGGGTTTTTAATAGATAGTGATAGTTTCGATGCTTTTTGTTTCAAATTGAAATACAATATTGCTGATGACATGAATGAAAGAGAATACATGTAATATTAAGAGGAAACAAGAAAGTTAAATAAATAAATCAATTATTTTTTGGTCCACACAGCGAATCTATTATATCCATTAACCTTATACACTGAATCATTTAAACAAGGTCATGCAGTCAGAATTTCAAGAAGATTTTCAAGAAGAAAGATTGAATTTTTGAAGGTATAAGTTTAGTAGCAAGTACGAATTTGCCTTAACCCCACACGTTATACCAAATAAAATAGTTTGTCTTGATCTTTCTCACATGTCAATTGGAAATGAAAACATATTTCCTTTGCGTTCACCAAGGCCATCATTTTATTTATATTCAACAAAAAAATCTTCCTTTTCTTGTGAAAGTGACTTATATCCACTTTGTCCTTGAATAAACTATAAACCTTCAAAAAAATGTTTACATATTGTTGTTCACGTAAATGACAGCTGCACTAAAACATTTAGCTTTTTCCATTTGATAATTCCAATTTTAGTATAAAAATAATATAAGTTTAAAATATAGATGTTTTTCTATGCGTCTATTCAAAACAAACAATACCCCAACATCCAATTTCCGCTTACGCACTTTCAAAGCCGGAATTTCGGCTAAACTTTTTCTATAGAATTTCATACATTTCAAAAAAAAATCCCTTTCGTTTTTAGAAAACGTGACGACAGGATCTTAAAAACTGCTTATGTTCGTACATGTTCTAAAAACTTATTGATTTCGTAGAGTTTTCATTTCCAGTCTCGAAAGAATTACTTAACAGTGGCGTACAATAATGACAGCAGTTCATCTCTTGAAATTTTAGTCCTAAGGGTAACGTATTTAATCGCAGTACATATTTCTTTATGGCTACTGTTACAACCACAAAATTATCGCTGCATTGCGCTTATGAAACAAAAAAAACATGAATTTATGAAAATTAAGATTTAGATTACTATTTTCCACAAGTAAGCTTTTCAAAACACAGACAATTGCACCAAAAATATCCAAAGCCTCAAAGTGTACTAAAAAGAAACAAAGGTCTCCGGGAACAAAGAGAGTATTCAAAAAAGTGCGTGCATTAGTAAAATGAGAGTCAAGCTTAAAGTCAAAAAAAATTCACAAAGCGTCCCATTCTTTCTTTCACACTGCTTGATTATGTCCTTTTTTCGTATATTTCACCAAACTTGAGTACTTTCTTCAAACAATGGTACATGCACCACAGTTGTTAGGTTTTTTACCTCGTATTTGTCATTTGCTTACATATGTTGAACTTTCAGCTTTTGTACAGCATTTCCTTGCAATAAAAACATATTTTTACACCCCAAAAAGTAAACGCTCTAAATTGAAATTTCGATTGCTAAACAAAGCTTGTTTGTTCCTTGCATTATATTTCTACAGTTTGGACGAATAAGATGATCGTAATCTAGAATCATTCA
>JAQFZH010000766.1:0-27623 GCA_034695485.1 Entomobrya nivalis
ATACGACTTATTAGTGATGTGGGAACTAGTCCTTTAAACCAAAATACGAGATATGGCTTATTATACGCAGTTGTTCCCACATCAGAATGTTTGCCTAATTTTCTAAGTTGCCTAGAGTATATTTGCCCCAAGTAATCTGGCAAAATCCACGCTGTCTTGTTGCAGTTAGTCAGGTCGCTCGAAATAAGTTCATTTTGCCTTGTCCAAAAACGATTTATCATTTCCTTTCCGTTTTGTATTATATCTGAATTATTAGGATTTATAAGTCCTATTTTTACAAGAGGTGACAATAGTTCGATTGGTTCTGTGAATACTTCTAAAGCTTTTGGATGCAAATGTGAGTTATCAAAAACTTTAGCTAAAAATGAGCTCTCTTTCCATTTGTCGTCCATTATGACGTATGTTTCGCTTTCCGCACCTGCCGCCCAACTGCCATCAAATATCAAAAATAAAGTATGATTATCAATTTCAGTATCTGAGCCATAAGAAAATACCAAATTATACCAACATTTCCAAATTCTTGTGTACAGTTGAAAGTTGTCCTTTAAAAGTTCGTCAGCACTTTTGTAAGAAAGCTGATGTCTTGGCATAACAATCTTGTACATATTCTCACTTTTGAAAGCATTGCTTATTACTACTCCAGCTAATATAATTCCACACAGAACAAACCTGAAGCGAAGTAGACTTAGTAATCTGGACTTGAATGCGTCACCCTGTTCCAGTAAAATCTTCACAATTCCCATCAAACCGTCCATCAAACTTGTGCCTGTTATAATTTTAATGCTAAAGCTAAATGCCAACAAAGTTATAAGCATAGTAGCCCAAACATTGCCGTCAAACACAGACACAAATCTTAGAAAGGGAAATGGTTCCAGGCCTTTTGAGCCACAGCTGACAAACTTCAATTTCGCAAAACTATTTGAAATGGTTAAATCGTAATGTCTCCAAATAACGTGTTCAGTATCATAAATTGTGCCTGTTCGTCTTAAATAGACATCTGGTATTTCATTCATATACTTGCAGTTTTCAGATATATTTCCCATCAAGTTTATATAAATAGAAGCGTAAGCAAAGGCAAGCGTTTGTATTTTGTCCAAATACTTTGAACTTATTTGATAAAAATTAGGAAGTGGAGATCTAATTGCAGCTTTTTCATTCTCCGCAAACCAGACTATCTGGGCTGACAAACTAAACTGGTTAAGCGAATAATCTGTCAATACTCCAGGGACCAATGCAGAAATCTGAGCTTTTTCCAAAGTATATATAGATTCAAGTGAAAGGATTGGCAAATGTATTGAATTCGTTACCACCAAGGAGTTAGAATCCAGCCCAATAAAAATTAAATTCATTGTAGAAATTTCACAATTTGAATTAATTTTTCCAGCGCACGAAACTTGACCAGTGATGAGAACATCAGTCACAGCCTCGTACTCTGATCCCGATCCATCAATTGAAAATCTACGATTGTTTCTTATAAGCCACGTGATTAACGGGACAAATTCGTATTTCTGAACATTGGATTTAAAGTCTATTAAAATATTTATATTTGGCGTTGAACTAGGCAAGAATCTGAATTTTTCTAGACGTTGGGTGCGAAATATGTGGGTATGTTTTCCAAGTCTAAATATGTTTTCTGGCATAAATAGATCTACTTGCACTTGACATCGCCAAGGTTTGGTTGCAAATGTAAACTTGGTAGCATTTAATCCAACGCAGTAATCACTACTCCAATATGGTAAAAGGCTAGCAAAGTATACAGAATTTGCACATCCGTGAGCTACCGTGTTCAATTCCTGATTTTCAAACATTGTAGTAAAAAAGCTTCCGTTAATTTGTGGTAATGATTTTTTCGGAATCCACAACATATCTGTGTCTATATAAGTCTGAAGATTTTTCGTATTAAAGTATTCCTTTTGACAAAACGCCAATTCAAATTTTCTTAGAATTATCGGTAATTCACTTGTTGGCATGATATTGATTCCAAGAAAGTTATTCACAACAACAAGGCATTTATTGTTTAGGGTTTGCATAATTTGATACAAATTTTCAACACGTAGATCACTACTTTCAGGTTTCTTTACTGCTTCGAAATACTGCTGCACATTAGCTTTATTTTCGTCAAACCACAGCGAGTTGGATAAATATTCTAAGCCTTTTTCGTCGTGCAACATGGAATTTAGAAGCTTTGAGCTTAACGTGTAGTTTAAGTTTACGGTTTGTTTTTCGGTTTCAGTGGATAATGCGCATTTAACTGCAATAATCAGCCAAACTAAATATGGTAAATTTGACATTTTGAACATTGTTTCTAGTGTTAAAAAATTGTCTAATTTTGTACTTCCAAGTAGTGCTATGTTTTCAGCGATCTTGTTTTCTAAAGTTTGATCCAAAGAAGATATTTTACATGTAGATTTAAGGAAATTTCGTAATTTATATGTTATATTAGTACTGTTAAGTTCAAAATTAAAGCACGGCTTTAAATTAGACACCATTTATTTAACAAACGTCTAAGCAGTTAGAAAAGCCTTTTTGGAATCAGATATTTTTAAATGTCGACTACCTACTCGAGACATAAGCGTTTACTGAATTTTATATTACTGGCGCCGTTTTCCACTTACGCTTACGTAAAAGACGATCAGCAAGCCACTCTATTTTATGGGAAAACAATTATAGCCTAAAATAAAGTAATATATTTAGGTAATATGTAATGTGTAATACGTTCAATCCTTTAAAATCAATTTGGCTGGACATGAAACTAAATAAGGAAGCTTTATCCTATTTGCTCAGTTTAATTAATTTCACACGAGGTTGACCAATATTATACGTACCACGTGCCGTAATCAATCGATTTTTGAGTTATGTAATTTATAATTAGCGTTGAATGTGACGTTAAATATAGTATTTATGTATATAAGTTCGTCTAGTCAACACTTATAAGTGTATTTCACATCTTAGAAACTCACACTAACTATAACTATAAAACTGAATGGTAATTTTTTTACTTTACTTTCACACAGTTTCAACTCTGATAAATATTTTTAGATATGTTCGTTTTGGGGCAAATCGTTTCGTAAACGAAAATGGCAAAAGTGGTCATGGTAATTCCTGAATCATCAAGTAGTAAAAAAATCAATCCTTGCGTATGTTTTGCGTATCTATTTCACGAACCATTAAGTTAGTTTAATTTATAAGAAACTATAAGTAATGTACAACAAACATACTTCCTTTGCCTACAAAGTTGCTATTTCGTTTCCTGATGCCCAAGATGCATATGTGTCGTATAACACATTAGATTAGATAGATAAAACCAAGTACACGATCTCAACATCTATTGCAAGCACTTATTCTGGTTTCAGTAGATAATGCGCATTTAACTCCAATATTCAGCAAAACTAAATATGTTAAATTTGACAATCTGAACACACGTATGTATGTTTGCTCTGAATTGAATGAAAATTTGTAAATCTTTGGTTGTATTTATTCTTTTAAGTTACAAATTTGTTTTCACGAATAAATTAATGTTATTTATTTCACAAATGTCTAAGCAGTTAGACAAAGATACGTCTTCTTACCATAAAAAAGTTTTGGATATCGACTACCTCTAAGGTACTTTAAGAACCAAAGGCACTCGACGTAAACTATTATTTTACTGGTGCCATTTTCTACTGTAAATGGGACTTAACATACCAGTCTATTCTAAAGGAAAACAATTATAAGCTACAATTAATTCATATATTTGTCCAGGTTAATTACTTTCACACGAGGTTGGAAAATATTATACTTAACCCACGTGTCATAATTAATAGATTTTTGGGTTACGTAGTTTATTAATTGCGTTGAATATTACGTAATGTCTAGACTTTATGTCATTTCATGAAGGCAACATTTTGGGCATGTCTTTAAGATGTAGTCTCCACCTCAGAAACTTACCGTAACTCCTACCGTAACCATAATACCGTATTGTAGAATTTTTCGAAGCTTTATATATGATCAGCATGGCTTGGCAGATTTGATAATTTCAATATATTTACATTTTAAAGGTTGCAGAGACAAAAAAAACCATGTAAACATTTGGAACAGACATGCCAAACCTTTTTAGTTGGGGATCTACAAGTCGAGAATACGCAAATATGGTATATTGATCAAAATCGTCATGATCGTGCAATTTTAATTAGCTCGTTTGTTTTAATGAATAACCATTCAAATGATATTAAAATTCTCAGTACTTGTTGTAAAAGCTTGTTATTGTGTTGTGTGGTTTTGGCTTAAGTTCACAATTTCATATCTTATTGCCTTATATATTTGCATATCTTAAGGCTTTATAGATTACTTATTAATACGAAGTAACGGATGTGGTCTCATAATCAGTCTAACAAATCGCAATATAAAGTTCACTTCACACGTCAAATTTATTGTGAACAGTTTTTGTTAAAGTTTAATTTTTTGTTTATGTTGAAAGTATTTTTTTACACCAAAGAGATTTTTTTTGAAATGGGCTGCAAGTTAGTTCTCCTTGCTTGTTACATGGGGTGTTTTTCTATTGAATAGCCTTACTGATGGTAAATCTATTTTACACGAAATTCACCAAAACGTTCCAAATATATTTCTTATTGAGAACAACGCAGGTCCCTTTTCCCATAATTATTGAAGAAATATGACTCATAAGCTTTCACCAGACCAACAAAAGATTTTACGTTTATCTTGTGTGTCATACACACCAAATATTTGGAGATGGGAGGTAAGTAGATCAATTTTGACTGATATATTTTGTTATTTTTTGACGTAATTATTTTTAACTTCAATGAAATTTTGTCAGGCTGAAGAAATCGTTTCGAAGCCGAAGACAATTACAAAACAACGAAGGTTTATAAACGACTCCTTGTCAATATTTATGTCAAATCTTACTGTAAATCTGGGTAACGACCTTCTGCCATTGGATACAAATTTGAGCTGCGCATTGCACGACACCACTTTTGGGACTAATGAAAGACAAAATATTAACGTTACATGCACACAAATATTCTATAACTTTACGGAATCTGTTAATTTGCGCGTTTATGACGGTAGGAAATATTGTATTATAGCTGCATTTTAGATTTTTAAGAAACGTTCACAGACCTTTTTTGTATTTAGGAATACTTTATAGTGATTGTCACAACCGAAGAAATAAATACAGCAACCATTCTGAACAAAATTGCGCTAAGAAAATTGAGTGTGCTGGCGTTGTGGATGATGCAGATTACGAGGGATCCGAATATCCTAATTGGAATCAGTGTGATGATTTAGACTCATGCTATGCATTACTTTTGGCTAATGTAAAAATAAACTAGTTTTTATGTGGTAGTAGCATAACTGCACCGAATAAAGATTTTATTTCATATTATTAGGTGCGAGAGAACACAAGTCGACCATGTCCTGATTTTTTCGCAAGTAATCTTGCCGATATGTCCTTTTCGGCTACTCCTCCTGCAAATTTGTTTCCTCAAGTTTTCACTTGCTCGTATAAATACTTTCAAAATTATCTGGGTGGTTGGAAATCGTATTTGCCTTTTTATCCCAGTTTTCGCAAAAATATATCAGCCGATTTCATGCACTGTAAGTTTAGGAAGACATGGCCTATTTTATGTGATCTAAAATGTAAAAACGATTTTAAATACTTTAGATATGAGTCCAAGTGATGCACAACAAGATTTAGTCCGCATATTTGAACTACTTGATGAAACGGAGATACAAAGCCTTGGAGATACGAATTTGTTGAGTAATCGCACTCGGTTTGCTGAAAATGAAACCGTAACGTTTGCATGCATAGCTGCTGGATACCTATACATGAATGGATTCAAATGGAAACTTAACAATTTGGCTTTGAACGGAAATCCAAAAGGTAAATGATTTCTGTATTAGTTTATTTGTTTATTTATCATATTAACTCATTTACTGTCTTTGTTATCTTAATTTGTTACACTAACCGAAGATATACGGACGGATGATGGGCTGATTGTTTCGTTGATAAACGTTAAACTCAATACTTTACAGCCAGGACTTGTTTCCTACGTTTCGTCTTTCGCTCCAACTTGGAACACATACAAATATGAAAGAGCTACAAATCAGATTTTTATTTATCGTTGGTTTTTGCGAAAAGCTTTATAATTTTTGATGCATTTTTTTGTTTTTTTTAAATATTCCACTGGCGTTGTTGTAACACCCCATCTTGAAAAATTATTTAATGTTTAGAGTCTACATTACCACATGCTAACTTAACATGCGAAAAAGCGGAATATTTTTTTCGATGCGTTTGCACATACACTGGTTGGCCAAAACCGGTACACGAATGGAATATTACGTCGGCGTACAAACTGTCAAATGAAAAACACGTAACCCCATTTCCACTTGGATGAAAAATCATTTATCTTTATGTTTTTAAGATAAAGGAAACTGTAGAACTAAAGTCATTTTTGTGATAATATTTCATGGTGTTTTCTTAGACGATGCAAGAGGACCATAAACCTCCCTATACTACACATCCACACGAACTTATTTGGCAAACGTACATGGTCATTTCTGTACATCCAAAAAATGAGTCAATTATAAGTTGTAAAGTTTACAACGTGCGTGGGAAACATGAGGACAATTTCCGATTTCAACCTGAAGGAAAATCATCTCTTTTAGTATTAGTTTTAGTGCCTATTCTAGTATTTGTTATAATGTTCGCAGTAACTGCAACCTATTTTGTAAAACGCTATCGCACTAAATATATACTAAGTAGGCAAGACCTTAATGTTTTTTTTCAAGGTAATACAAAATTGCCAAATGAATTTAAAAACGGTTCTAAAGAAAACGAAGCAATTGTATTACCCTACAACATAGATCGATATGAAATTAACAAGGGAGATTTTCAAATAGGTAAAATAGCAAGGCTTAAAAAATTACATGAGAAAATACCTTTAAGTA
Organism: Entomobrya nivalis; assembly: GCA_034695485.1. NCBI lineage: Eukaryota > Metazoa > Arthropoda > Collembola > Entomobryomorpha > Entomobryidae > Entomobrya > Entomobrya nivalis. Next base: position 6,946 of record JAQFZH010000766.1, read on the forward strand.
AAATCTTTTTAAAATTATTTTAGATTCTATGAACCGTTTGGGATCTGGAATATCTGGTGTTGTTTGTAAAGGTTCCATACAAAAAGATGGAATGGAAGTGAATGTTGCGGTTAAACGAGTAAAAAATTCTGAGAATTCGAGCACTAAAGCCTTAAAAGGCTTGTTGTCGGAAATTAAAATATTATCTTATGTCGGAAACCACAATCACATAGTTTCCTTGGTTGGAGCAAATACCGCGGAATTGAAAACAGGAAAGTTGTTTGCGTTCATTGAACTTTGCGAAATGGGATCATTAGAAACCTTCCTGCATACTATGGCTCGATCCGTGGAACACACTAGCCAAGATGAAATGCAAATAGATTTGAATCTTAAACAAGACCTTTCAAGATGGTCGAAGGAAATAGCAAATGGGATGGAGTATTTGGCATTTAAAAAGGTAATTTAGCCAAGAATAACTGTTTATTTATTAATTAATTACGAATTTTAGAGTGTTTTTTTTCGAATGCTTATTAGGTAGTCCATGCTGATCTTGCAACCAGAAATATTCTTCTGACCTCAGACAAATGTGCGAAAATATCCGATTTTGGGTTATCACGACGTTTATATGAATACAAGGATTATGTCAAGAAACATCAGGAACCATTGCCGTGGAGATGGATGGCACCTGAATCATTAAGGCGTTTAGAGTTTAATGAGAAAACAGATGTGTGCATTACGCTTTGGGAAATTTATACCTTGGGTGACAAACCATATTCTGGTTTGTCTTTTGATTCATCGTTTTGTGCACTTCTGCAAGAAGGCTACCGTTGTGGCATTCCTGTGTATGCAGATAATGAAATGTTTGAAATAATGAAGAGTTGTTGGGAAAACTGCCCGAATTTACGTCCATCGTTTTCGATGTTAAAAACAAGGCTGACCAGGACGACATATGTGAATGTCGAAGATTAGCGATACAAATGGTTGTTTGGAGACATTTATTTGAGGATAATTTGTATTTAAGTAGTTAAAGTATTGCATAATAAAGGGCTGTATTTCATTTGGTCGTAAGCATTCAAAATTTAAAAGATATTTGGTTCGCTTTATTGAATGTTTGAATTTCTTTTTGCATTATAATCATCAGTGTATTTCAGCAAATATTGAGACGTCTCAAATAGTTGAAATTATTTACAGAATTAACAAAATATTCCTTATTTTACTGTTTAAATGCTGCAGTTTTATTTTGATGTTAACTTTGTTGTTAAAAATTAGTAATAAATTTGATTTATTCTTTTGTTTTTAAATTCATACTTAAATGAAGTTATTTCAAGAACACTGCCTCCAATTGCAAATTAGATAATTCCATTATTATAAAAGATTAATTTTGATCCGTTTTAATTCAACAAAGCCGATCAGAAACGATTTGAATGAAAAATTATATTTGAATATTTCATATACATTGCTTTCCTAAAGTACTGAGTAGCAAGAATTGTGACAAATACTCATGCATATGGTTATAAAGTGTACCCTGTATTATTTCGAGTAACGCGTCTAACTGATCGTAATATTACATTGCACAAGAATCTGCATAACCTTTTGAAATACTTCCAAACAATAAAAATAACCTCTACCACAAAACTAACACAAGCAGCGATCATTCCAAAGAATAATATGCAAAATATTACTAAAATGTTTCCATTCATTGACGCCTCCCTAAATTGCTTATGTGGTTGCAAACTGTTAGCCAGATTTCCTCCAGCAACAAATCTTTGCCACCATTCAAATATCCCTGATGCTTGTAGCCCTTTCATTCTCCTGAAAATAAACGGAGGAACTATGTTTTGAAAGCTAAATATTTGAAACGTTTGTAAATAGGTTTCAAGGCCAACGCTTAGGAAACCAGATTCTGCAATATTTGTTTGAGAAAGCTTCCGGGCGTACTCCAGACACAAATATGTCGGGAGAATTAAAGCTGTTTTGTTACATCTTTTCAGAGAGTTGAAAAGTAAATCTTTTTCAGTCTGCCAATACTTCGCACGGAATTCACTCTTCTGTTGGCTATCATCTAAGTCGTTTGCGTCATCCCAGTTTTTATTTACTGCTTCTGATATCTTTGAAAACTGATTTGCAACATTGAAAACTTTGCTATGCAAACCTGTTTGCTGATAAAGCTTGCATTCGTTATCTTGGTCAGAGGACTTCTGTTGCAATGTCATTATTTCACTTAAAATGTCTAGAGTAATCCAATCCCACCTTAAAAGCGAATGGGATGACGTAAAAGTCAAATTTTGAACGAAGGATTTGCTCGAATTGTTACTCAGAAAATTAATTTCGGTATCTATATCGATCCAAATTTTTGTTGTTCTCGTATAACTTGTAAAATTGTTTTGAACGAATTCATTGAATGTTTCGTGCGGTTTTACATTTCTAGGCTCAGTAGTTCTGTACATGTTGTCACTTTTGTAGGAATTTGTCAGAACGATAGAGGCCAATGAAAATGCACATACAACAATTTTGAACACACCTTTTTTCATCAATAAATGATCAAACGATTCGTTTTGTTCAAGAAGAAGCCTTACAACTGCTTCGAAATTCTTAAAATACGTCTGAACACTTGAAACTGAAACACGACCAACAAAGCTAGGCAAAATGCAAATGCACAAAACAGTTGCCATTAAAATAAACCAAAATTTATTGTTAAAGATTATGATAAGTTCACGAAATGGTAGATGGGGAAGGTCTCTTTGTCCGCAACTAATAAATCGCAGTACATTTACAGTGTCCTTTACTGAAAAGGGTACAGTGTGAAGTGACTTTTTAGATGTACGTCTCCATCCCATAAACCAAACACTAGTAATTTGGCTTTCTAAATGATTCGTGGTAATAGATATGTTGAAGCTTTCATCGTTTACACAAATTTTACCGTGGTGATCCTCGAAACTAAAGTTTTTGAAAACAGAGCGTAGTTCATGAGCATATGCATGTGCCAGCCTGTCAGAGGCAGAATCCAAAAGGAATGCTAACTCTGGTTCTGTGTGAAGTAATGTAATTACGGCAGAAATAAAAATGCCTACTGAAAGCATAGGCTGTCGGACTTTGTTGAATCGATTCGTGGCTTTGCCTAACTTTGATCAAGGTTCCGATTTCCGGAAATCCGGCTTTTTGTTGTTCAGCTGAGTTTATATATGTCAAGAAATTTTTTAAGTTGAGTATATGAAATTGTTGCTTTGTGTGGCATGTGGGACAAATCAAAAAATTTGCAGCTGGAGATATATTTCTTGACCTGAGTTTTAAAGCATTTCGAGGTTTTTGCACAACCGAAAATAGTATAATCCCATGAGATGTTTTGAAATTTTTTAACATTTGAGATCTCAGTGCAAATAATACAATTTTGTAATCCACTTCATTTGTCAGTTCCGTGTCTAAATTGACAGTAACGTTGAAGGTCGGGTTGCCAGATGGCAGTTGAAAATTTAGCAGGTCCTGCAAAGGAAAAAATCCAAAAATTGGCGGAAAGTACGTCTTTTTTATAATCAAATTGTCAGACCGAGCAGACAATGTTTGTACAAGACGACCTTCATAGATAGGTAGGAACAATGAAATATGTACTTGGAAATTCCATGGTTTGGTGTGAAATGGATACGAAACTCCGTCAATTCTAACGCAGAAGTCATTTTGCCAATTTGTTCTTGGGACTCTGGTTTCAAACAGGTGTTTGGAAATGGAACATTTGATTCGATATTTTTCAAAAGATGAGAAATGTGTTCCGTTTACAAATAGTGCTGCTGGGTTAATCCAAATTGTTTTATTTAAAACTCCGCTGATTTCCCACTTGGCCTTATATATTTCCTTGTAATAGTAGGATATTTTAGTTCTTTAATATCTACACCTTTACAGTTGTCTATTAAAGTCAGAGCTTTTTGCTTGGAAAATGCACTTATGTATGCAGACAAATCTATTGTATCAGTAAAATCAGTCATGAACTTAGAACTTGGTCTGGCCTTGTAATCGAAATACTGCGCCAACAAATATGCAAAATTTAAAATGAAGATTACAAATGTGTAAGATGTAAGCATGTTGTCAAGAAGAAAAACTTATTCAGTTTTAAGTTTACGTCAAGTTTAAAGTGTCTAGTAGTATTCAAAATGCGCTAGTTATAATTTAGTTTTTAAATTTTCGGTTTGGAATTCAAAGGAATATATGCTGGCAGAGTACTTAAACTGTGTCGCTTGAGCGAACGAAAAAATAATCTCAAAGTAAAATTAATAGTTTTAATTAACTCGAAAAAGCTTATGGTGATTGAGGATTTATTCCAATGTGCTTTAATGATTGAGGTACCATATTCTAACACTGAAGTTAGATTAGATGGCATTGTCAAAACTACTTAATCTATATTTTTATAAATGGAAAAACGCTATTACGAACGCAATTGGTGGGTTCCATTGGTCTTATCTGGTTAAGCTTCCAGTATCTATGGGCGTTTTCTAGTTTGAACCATTATTAATTACTTATTAATTATTTATGCATGGTTTGAAGCTATGGCATCGAATTGTTATATTCGTCGATCTCGTTATGTGAACAAATAAGCGTGCCAAAAATATTGGTGGTCTGACCGAATATATTTTATACATGATAAAAGCATGATAATATACTTAGCATGACATTTTCTGCGCTTCCTGCCATGTCTAGGCGTATTTTATATTTGTAAGTATGAAAGCATTCTTGATATTTATGAATATTTCACAAAAGAAGTCCAGGGCAACCGGACATAAAACTAGAAGATATTCTTGTTTTAAACATTTTGAGAATAAAAATATTTATATGTTCGCCTTTGAGGAAAAGTCAAAATGCTATTTATACAACGTTTTGAAATGATAATATGAATTATACATAAAGGAGCCTACAGATTTTTAATGACAAAGATTCACTTTGTGAATATATCGAGCTACTTTAAAGAAAAGAGTTCAGCAGCGTCGCATTCTCTAACACGTATCCTCTGGTCAAATAAATGGTCCTGAGTGTAAATATTTTCCTTTTGAAATATATATTAGTATGCTTTGAAGCTGTGGTAAATGTAGTGGAATCATGTTCTCTTTTATTTTTACTGTGTCTAACAGAATTGAGTGAGCAAATAAATATGGATGACAATAGGTTACAAGAACCGCAAATACTAACGTTAATGAACAATATGATCGAAAATACACAAATACATTTAAATAAAAATTAAGGAAACTGTCAAGTTTTTATGTAGCCATCTCTAAAAAATTGCGTAAAATTTAACATTCATAAATGCAAGTGTTAATTTATGCAATGGCTACATAACTTTCCCTGTTATATTTTGGTAAAATAAAGTAAAATGTTACAAAGTGCTTTTTTAATGTTTCAATTTATTTATTTCAAAAAAAATTGTATTTTATAAATTACTTAAATTGAATAAATTCTTTAATTTAGTTATTCCACATGATTGTTCTTTAAACCACAGTCTTTACAGCGGCGTTGCTTATTACATTTAAAGTATTTTATACTAATATTTTGGTTATGTTTAATATCGCTACTCGGTATATGCAATTGAACTTTACCAATCGTAAGCATACTGATGCTTACTTAATCAGAATAAAAAGCATTACATTATGGTACTTTTACATTACATAACACCTATACTTATGTAATGAAAGTACCTGTAAATTAACAATTATCTTTAAAGCTTTTAAGCACTAAAATGACATTTAAAGCATTTATTGTGTGTGCCAGGACCTGCCAAATAATTCTGCTCCGACAAAAAAATAGCTAACATATTTTTTCTCATAACATGAACTGTAAAGAAATGGCTACGATTTACATGTTCGTAATTTTTGTGTTAAATTTTGGAAATTCCGTTGAAGACCAAAAGTTTTCCATTGCTCATAAACCTTTTAAATGCCTAAATACTTTCAGCGACACCTTGGATTTGTCAGAATATCTGGATGCCTTTTCTAGCCAACGTGCACTCATCTTGGTAGACAACTATAAAGGTGCCAATATTAAAGCACATCAGTATCCGACCATAACAAGGAAATACGTACACGCCTATACCATATCCCCTCGGGGACTTCATAAATCAGTTTGGATTAACCCTGCATCATTTAGATTCAACAGGACACCGTCTACAACTCACAAAATCAAATGTCATATTTCGACACACCTTTACGAAACGAGAAAGCTGCTTTCGGCTCATGAAAAATATTTCTGTGTCCGACTTGACGGACCTTCATTCTCTTCTCAGTCGAAACCATGGAACTCACGAGTACATATTTCATTGTTGTTACCCATTTATGGTACTAATTGTGTCCAATCGAAATACAAACAAAACGTCGATTTATTGGCTAAGATAACCTATTTCCCTTCAATCTTTGGTTTTTATGGTGGTGCTGAACTGTACAAATTTCAATTGCCGTCTGGCAACCCCACTTTTTATGTAAGTGTCAATTTAGAAATTGGTCCAACAAATATATTCCGATACCGAAGAATAGTGAAAAAGCTACGCCACCAAATGTTTAAAAACTTTTTAATGTCCAACGGAATTTTACTAAATTCTGTTGTGTGGAAAACGCAAAATGTTAATAAATTGGATTTCACCATCAAATCTCCCGCTCAGCACTTTTTTCTTTGTCCAAGTTGTCAAACATCGAAGCAATTTCATGCAGTCCAGTTAAAAAATATCTCATCATTTGTAAACCTGGCGAAAAAGCATAAATCTGGATTTCCAAAACTCGGAAGCATGATCAAAATTGAACGAAACTATAATTATATACACGAAAATCCAACGCTGTACGCCTTTAGCAAGCACTTTTATCAATGTGACAACTACATCACTTTGTATAAAACAAGAATTGGATTTTCTTATGATCACATATCGGATAGACTAGCGCACGCATATGCCCAGGAAATGCGATCTATTTTCAAAAACTTTACCTTTCGAGATCTACAAGGAAACAATTGCGTAAATGGTAACTTTTTTAACATAACTACTTCTCTAGATATTTATGAAAATATAGACTATAATGTTTGGTTTATGGGACGGGTACGTACAGCATCCAATTATTCACTTCCAACTGCCCGTTTTTCAGTTAATGACACCATCAACGTATTGCGATTTGTTAGTTGTGCAAAACGAGAACTGCCTTATCTCCCTTTTCGTGAACTTATCATAATCTACAACGATAATGTATGGTATGTTTTGATTACGACCCTTTTAATTCTCTGTGTTTTGCCCAGTTTTGTTGGATCAGTGTAAGTTACATGTTTACAGACGCATTTTAAATATTTTGAAATAATCGTAAGGCTCTTTCTTGGACAAGATGTTTCCTTTCATACTGTTCAAATGAAGCAAGGCGTGTTTCAAATCGTCACAATTGCATTTGCATTAGCTTCTATCGTATTGACGAATGCCTACAAAAGTGACAATATGTACAGAATTATTGAGCCGAGGAATGTTATACCATACCATACCTTTGACGAACTCATTCAGGAAAACTTTACGAGCTATACCAGAACTGCCAAAATTTGGATTGAAATTTTTCCCAAAATTGGTTATCTGAGGAATTTTACCAAAAAACATTATGAACAAACTTTAAGCTTTGAATTACCACACAAACTTTTCAAGTGGGATTGGATCATGATGGAAATAACAAGTGAAGTAATGTCCTTACGATTGCAGGCCAATGGACGCGATAACGAACAAGCTATTTATAAGCATACGCGATTGCATAATGATGTTAGGAGTTTGGCTAATCGGTTTTCATATATTTTGGAATCCGTGGGTCAAAACTATACGTACGATTCGGATCTTATCGAAGAGAAGAATGAATTCCGTGAACATATCAGACAGTCTGAAAAAGAAGTTCTTTTAAACTCGTTGGAAACTTGTAACAAAACGGCTTTAATTCTCCCCACTTACTTGTGTCGGGAGTATGCCCAAAAACTTTCTCAAAACAAAGTACAAAACTCCGACCACTTGAGCATTGGCAAGGAAACTTATTTCAAAACGAATCAAATATTTACTTTTCAAAACATAGTTCCTCCGTTTGTTATAACAAGAATGAAAGGACTACATGAATCTGGAATATTGGAATGGTGGCAACGATTTGTAGCTGGAGGCAGTCTAAATGACAATTTGCAACTAAATTCACAGCTTAAGGAGCCGTCAATGAATGGAAATATTTTAGTAATATTTTACATCCTATTATTTGGATTGCTTGCTAGCTGTGTCAGTTTTGTTGCTGAATTCACTTATCTTGTTTTGAAATATTTAGCAAAGTTGTGCAAAACAATGCTACAAAGTAATGCTGTAATATATGCAGTTGCATTCTTAGTACACCGAACCACATGTTTAGCCTCATGCTTTAAAGAATAAAGAACCCTTCGGACACATTTATTATTAATTGTGCACGTTTATCATTTGTTACTTAAAACTTTATTATATATCGATTCCTATCTATTTCCAAGAAGTAAGTACTTTTTTTATAGAAATAAAATGTGGCAACTCCAATTTCAGCTGCAATTTGCAAAACTTAGTTTCTTCATCCAACTCTGCCATATTCATATACATTTTTCAAACAGATTTTTGCGAGAGAGGAAATTTTGACCATGTGTTTAAAGAAACTTTAAGAGCTTTATTGTTTCTTTTAGATTTGTACACTATATTGGAAAGTTTCCTTACTGACAGATGCCTAATCAACATTGTCCCGAGCCGAAGCATTTTTATGTATTTTTAATCTTCGTTTTTTTAATTCATTGGGGCAGATTGGGAATGCCCGCATGTCTGTGTATTTAATTGTTCTGCACAACGTGCAATCTAGTGTCTATATAGGAATTCGTCCGTTACTTCTTTTTACCTCGCTGCTACTTGAGTAGCAATCACGGTTTCTGAAGTGACATCCTTATAAAAAGCGTCCGTTGAGTTATGCATTCCCTGTAATGCATTGCTCGACGTCTGGAAAACGTTCATGCAATACATCGTAATGCTAAAGTCAACGGACGATTTTTATAAGGATGTTGCGTCGGAAACCGTGGTAGCAGTGCTTTTTGTTGTATAAACCCGCATTTAAATATCCAGACAGTCAAGGTCAATATTGTCGTCTCGAATCCATTTTTTTATTTCAATCTTTACACATGCACACTACGTGCATATTATGTACTTTAAACCTCTTTTTACCATGTAAATGACCAGTGCCACGTAGTATCTAAGAACAAGTTTTATTCTCCTTTTCTCATCGTTTTATGCTATAATATTAAATTCAAATGTATTTCTCATTGTCTGTCCGTCTCTTCTGCTGCTTGAATAAACAGCTAAAATTGCTCTAGGACTCCCACAAATCCTCCACTTTAATTTGGTGTATTATTTCAGCAAATACATGCATCGATAAGTTTTTGTTGGATTTTGTTGCTCGGCAATTAAGAAGCAGAAATTTATGTAAGTTTCTTGAGCGGACATTTTGGAGAAAGTTTGTTGATGCCAAGTGTTCTTTATTGTTGTAATTGATGGTTAATTAGTTCAAAGAGATCCGTGCCTGTTAAAGTCAATTGATGATTGACTTGTAGCATTTTATTTCATTATTGAGTAGAAAATTCCGTAAAGTTTTCGTAGTAGGAATCCCTTTGGTCATTGTAAATTACATTTGTTCAGTATCCTTGAGACGAACGGTTCTTGTGATTTTGTGTATTTAAAAATGTGACTAAAGTATTCATTTAATTTACCGAGTATTTTTAGATCCGACAATTATATTAGTTTTGGAGATAGAGGAGTACCATACAACCTAATATTAAGACACACTTAATCCTTAGAAAATTAGGGTTCGCCTTTCTGTTTGGCAAGTTCTACAATCCAAAAAGCCTTGTAGCGTGACATGAGACATATTTAGAATGGATACAGAAAAAATACTACTCAAAATTAAATGAAAACTGAATTCACCCTTTCGATAGCTGACAAATAATATGAATTCATAAAAATAAAACAACTACAAAATTCTTAGTCTTTCAGAACTTTATTAGTGACACTTATCGGTGCGTTGATAAGTCACTTTCAAAGAGCAAGCCATCTAGCTCAGATGTTGCTTTGTCAAACTCAGTTGACCAAGAGGATCCCTTTACAAAATTGCGGATGGTATTTATACCCAATCCAATAAATATCCAAAATGACTACATGACATTTCAAAACAAAGACAGGAAGTGAAAGCTCTAAAATAGCTTTCTTTAAGAAAGAAAACAATAGAAGTATCGATCAGATAAGCCGATCGATACTAAATGCTAATTATAACATAAACTGAACATTGACCTTTGGACATAAGTCCATGAAAAAGAAGAGATAACAATCTAACAATATTCAAATATCTTTCCAAATGAAATTTAGTAAAAGTAACCACCAAGCCGTAGATACAAAAACCTTACCAGTGTACTCCAGTTTAAACTTTAAAAGTATTTTATGAGCATTGAACCAGATTTTTTTTATTTTGCCCATGAATTGTATTTAGACATAAAAAAGGAGAACTACAACTTAAAATTCAAGACGACGGTAATAGATTACTAACATTTTTTGTACGCGTTTATTTGACAAGAAGTAAAGTCTCATCTAAATCCGTCACTAAACTCCCACATTTTCGTCGTTTCTTAATACGGCATATTTCGTTTCTCTTATTTCATGCAACTTTAGCATAATAAAATCATATGCCAGTTTTTTCTCCTTTTATTTTAGCGCGAGGAAATTCTATTGCCCATTTGCAAATGCATATAGTTTGCAAACTCTTCATCTGATACAGAAAAAGTTATTTTCTTTCCCAATCGCAAATATAGTTCAAGTTAAAGTTAGTATAGTTTAAACTGTTGTTTCACAAAATATATAGATCAATGTGGAATGCAGGTTTAAAATTAAGCGTCACAATAACCATACCATTTTGAATGCTTAAAATATCTCATAGAAAACTTTGCGTTTCCTGCCATCTAAGAACCAAATATATTAAGTGAACGGAAATGGTCAGAATAAATTACAAAGGAAAGTTTTGATCTAGTCACGAATTCTAACAAAAATTGTATTTTTTAAGATTTTAAAAATATGAGACTAACTAAATATTACATGTTTTTTGGTTTACCCACCCTTCCATGAATATACATAGATTCACTAACCGTTATAAGAATAACACTACTTTATACAATAAATAAATAAATATTTGTCCATAAGTAATTGTTCAGAGTAGCAAATGCCCACAACTGTTAGACGCATAGGGTATTAAGATAGCTGGAGAGTACCTTAATCTATAAATTTTATTATTTTAGCACTGTCCGGCTTATACAATCTGTTTTAGTTATTTACACATAGTTATATTCCCATAACTAGATTTTCTGTACATTACGTCAAAGTAACCTAAAAATTACAGCATCTTTGAATAAAAAACCAATCCATTACAACATATTGTACAAACAAACGTTCAATGTGGTAAATTTCCTGAGCAAATTTAATTTTAAAATAAAATTTATTTATTTGCATAAGTAGGGGATTGTGAATAGCGTAATCTCACTTCGACTTAAGTGCGGTTTTTTACTTTAAGTTAAGACAGTAATGGATAAAAATATCGTCTTGTAGTATGGATAATGCAATGATCATTGAGCATAGTAATTGAATAAAATGATGAAAATTGTGCGAAAACCGTTTACTCGTTTTGTTTAGCCAATCAAGTTAGTAATGCTGGCGAATGCATTTTGATTCGTCAGTGACTTTGTTGCAATTTAACGCTGCCCGTATTAATATTTTTGATAATATTACAAAAAATTGTCATGCAACATAGTGTTTAAACTTAATTATAGAGGTAAGGAAGTATTTATATAAACTTAATCCCCACCCGTTCACCCAAACACCCAATTCTCAAATAATTATTTTTATTGAATTTTATCTAATAACTTTTGGAATTACTGCTATACACTTTACTTGCTTCACAAAACGTTATTGTTTAGTCCAAATTATTTAATGTATTTGTAAATGCTATAGCATTTAAACGGTGTTATCACCGCTTCCGGGATGTCACACGGTATATACATAAGTTTTAAAGTATGACTAATTAATTATTAGTATTCACAAAGAATGTATTCATAGATGTCTACGTAACAACAGCCAATAAGTAAAAACTTGAATCATGCTTAAAAATTACGCAACAAATTACTTAGGAATTTTTAACCTGAGCAAATTCTTGAGTAAAACAAAGATACTTGATTTCCTGGTTCGATGTATTAATAATGCAACTGCATTTAATTTAACATCATATATTATTTTGTATAACTTTCCTAAATATTCCAAAACAATGAAAGTGAATTCAGCACCAAAACTAACACAGCTAGCAAGCAATCCAAATAATAGGATGTAAAATATTACTAAAATATTTCCATGCATAGACGGCTCCTTAAGCTGTGCATTAAGTTGCAAATTGTCAGTCAAACTTCCTCCAGCAACAAATCTTTGCCACCATTCTAACATGCCTGATTCATGTAATCCTTTCATTCTTCTTATAACAAACGGAGGAACTATGTTTTGAAAGGTAAATATTTGATTAGTTTTGAAATAAGTTTCCTTGCCAATACTCAAGTGGTCAGATTTTCGTATGTTCTCTTGAGAGACTTTGTGTGCATACTCACGACACAAGTATGTGGGGAGAATCAAAGCCGTTTTGTTGCAAGTCTCCAGTGAGTTTAAAAGTAATTCTTTCTCAGACGTCCTGATGTGTTCACGGAATGCATTCTTCTCCTCGCTATAATCTGAATCTAACGTAAAGTTTAGAGCCAAGGACTCCAAAACCTTTGAAAACTGACTAGCCAAATTCAAGACATCACTATGCAAACTGGTGTGCCTATAAATAGTTTGTTCGTTATCACGTCCATTGGAATGCTGTCGTAAGGACATTACTTCACTTTTCATGTCCATCACAATCCAATCCCACCTAAAAAGTTTGTGTGGTGAATCAAAGCTTAAATTTTGTCCATCATTTTGTTTTGTGTAATTGCTCCAATATCCAATTCTGGGGAAAATGTCAATCAACATTTGCGCAGTTCTTGTATAGCTCGTGAAATTTTCCTGAATTAGTTCGTCAAAGGTATGGTACGGTTTAACGTTCCTCGGCTCAATAATTCTGTACATATTGTCACTTTTGTAGGCATTGGTCAAAACGATAGAAGCTAATGCAAATGCACTAGTTACGATTTGAAACACGCCTTGCTTCATTTGAACAGTATGAAAGGAAACATCTTGTCCAAGAAAGAGCCTTACGATTATTTCAAAAGATTTGAAATACTTTTGAACACTTGTAACTGTCACTCGTCCAACAAAACTTGGCAAAATACAGAGAACCAAAAGGGTCACAATTAAAACATACCATACATCATTGTTGTAGATTATGATGAGTTCTCGAAAAGGGAGATAAGGCAGCTCTCGTTTCGCACAACTAACAAATCGCAATACATTGATGGTGTCATTTACAGAAAAGCGTACAGTTGGAAGTGAAGTTTTAGATGTTGTGCGTAGCCATCCCATAAACCAAACATTGTAGTTTTTATTTTCATAAATATCTGAGAATGTAGTTAAAATTTTACCATTTGCGCAAGTTTTTCCATGTAGATCTCGAAATGTAAAGTTTTTGAAAATAGAACGCATTTCATGAGCATATGCGTGCGCTAGTCTATCCGATAAATGATCATATGGAATTCCAATTCTTGTTTTGTGCAAAGTGATGTAATTGTCACATTTATAAAAGTGACGGCTAAAGGCGTACAGTGTTGGATTTTCTTGTATAAGATCATAGTCTCGTTCAATTTTGATCATGCTTCCGATTTTTGGAAATCCTGACTTATATCTTTTTACTAGGTTTACAAATTTTGAGAATTTGTTCAGCTCGACCACGTGAATATTCTTTAATTTGTGACAACTTGGGCAAATAAAAAAGTGTTGAGCTGGAGATTTGGTAATGAAATACAAAATGTTATCATTTTGTGTTTTCCACACAATCGAATTTATTAAAATTCCGTTGGACATTATAAAGTTTTTCAACATTTGGGAGCGTTGCTTTTTCACTAGTATTTTGTACTGAAATATGTTTCGTGCTACAGTCGCTAAATTGACACTGATATAAAAGTTTGGGATGCTTGGCGGTAATTGAAATCGGAACAGTTCATACCCACTATGAAAACCAAAGATAGAAGGAAAGTGAGTAGTTTTTCCTGAATTTGATTGCACACAATTAGTGTAATATATTGGTAGGAACAAGGATATATGAACTTGGAGGTTCCATGGTTTTGACTGAAAAGAGAATGAAACTCCGTCAAGTCGTACACAGGAATCCCTTTCGTGAAACGAAAGCAGTTCTTGGGTTTCGAAGAGGTGCGTCGAAATTCGACATTCGATTTTGTGACTTGTAGACCGTGTCCTGTTGAATTTAAGTGCTGCGGGGTTTATCCACATCGTTTTAATGTGTCCCCGAGGGGATATGGCATGGGCCTGTATGTATTTCCTAGTTATGGTAGGATAGTGAAGTGCTTTAATATTTGCACCTTCATAGTTGTCTATCAAGATGAGTGCACGTTGGCTAGAAAATGCATCCAGATATTCTGACAAATCCAAGGTATCGGTTAAAGTCGTCAGACATTTAAAAGGTTTATGGACAATAAAATACTTATGGTCGGCAAAGGAATTTCTAAAATTGAAAAGAAAAATTACGTACATGTATATTGAAGCCATGTCTGCATACAAGCAAAAATCGGTTCGCTATCTTATTGTCAGAGCAGTAATACTAGTCCAATATTCCAAACCAAGGCATTAACTGTCTAAATAGTCTTTAATAGCTTAAGAGATAATTGTAAGTTTATATCATATATTATTAATTACATAAAATGATGTGTTATGTGATATAAAAGTACCGTAGTAATATTCTGGTTACGCGAGCATCAGCATGCTTACGGTTGGTAGAGTTAAATCATATGTACCGAATAGTTATGGCGATGTTATACATAACCACAATATTGGTCAAGGTAACTTGTAGTGTAATAAGAATTGGTGCTAGAAAAAACAATCAAGTGACATGACCAAACCGCTTTATTGATTTAATTAATATAATTAGTTTATTATTTTATAAAATGCTAAGTCAAATGACGTAATTTGATTTTTAATTAAACTAATGGAACCTGGCACTGAGAGAGGTAAATTGATACTATTTTCACTACAAATAGTTAGTAATGTATAAACTAAGAAATCGTTTTCTGTAAATGTACTTTTGTTTTTATTGATTTATAAATTTCCAGTCTAGAGATTTCTGTCGTTAAACTGCGTAAATGGTGTAAAATAAAACCGAAGTTGAATTTACGGTGATTTGTCCATTTATTAAAAATAAATATTTGCATCTCAGTGTCAAAGTAATTTCTACTCAAATGTTGAACATCTTTTAATTGAAACATTTGGCGTTAAATTTAGCACATATTGTTGTAATACTTTGCAAATATATCCAAGAACTAAATTCTTAGAATGTGTACGACAAAACGATTTCTTAAATATATCGCTGCTTATTGAATTTTTACGACTTTAATATCTTTATTATTTTATTATAATTTAAGGGTCCGTATTCAAGCCTCGCACATTTATTCGAATAATATTTTGAGAACTGTGTTTTGCACGTGACTTTATACATGGTGAGTTGATACAAAAGGTAGTTTTGACAAAACATATTTTAAAGCACACTTTAACAGATTTAAAAATTGTTCCTAACAATTCAATTGCCACACAACTAATTGACATTACTAGACCACCACCCAAAAAGAAGAAGACTACTTGTATATTTCCAAACATATTGGGTGACGTTGGACGAACAACATCATTGCCAATTTTCAAGTCGGTTCGATTTATAAATTTTGGCCACCATTCCAATATACCTGAAGCCTGAATCATTGAAAGTCGACGGAACAGAGATGTTGGTACAAGTCCTTTAAACCAAAGTACAAGATATGGCGTATTGTATGCCGTCGTTCCAACATCTGAATGCTTACTTAATTTTCTCAACTTCCTTGCAATGTTCTGTCCCATATAATCTGGCAAAACCCAACTTGTCTTGTTACAGTTGGCCAAGTCGCTTAGAATAAGCTCGTTCTGATTTTGCCAAAAACGATTCATAATTGCCTTTCCATTTTGAAATATAACCGAATTATTAGTATTTATAAGTCCCACTTTTATAAGAGGAGCCATGAGTTCAATTGGTTCTGTGAATACTTGTAGCGCTTGTGGATGGAAAATTGAGCTTTTGAATACTTTGGCTATAAAACTATTTTCTTTTGCTTTGTCGTCCAAAATGGCATAAACCTCGCTTTCAGCAGCAGCCACCCAACTGCCCGTAAATCCCACAAAAATGTAGTGATCTGTCATTTCTAGAGCTGATCCTTCAGAAAATGCCAAGTTGTACCAAAAATACCAAATTCTCGTGTACAATCGAAAGTTATCTTCGAGAAGCTCATCAACATTATTGTACGACAGTTGATGTCTTGGCATGACAATCTTATACATATTCTCACTTTTGAAAGCATTGCTAATTACCAATCCAGCCAACAGTATTCCACACAGAATAAACCTAAAGCGAAATAGACTAACTAAGATAGACCGAAATGGGTCGCTTTGTTCAAGCAAAACCTTCACAATTCCCATTACACCAGTGTAGCTCCCTTCCCTCGAGGTTTTCCCAGTTATAATCTTTATACTAAAAGTTAACGCCAATACAGCGGCAAGCATGCTAATCCAAACATTGCTGCTAAACACTGACACGAATTTTAGGAAAGGGAATGGTTCCAATCCTTTCGAGCCACAGCTAACAAACTTTAATTTTGCAAAGTCATTTGAAATTGTTAAATCGTAATGTTTGGAGTTTATATTTTCGGTGTCGTCAATAGTACCCTTACGTTGAAAACAATTTCTCAAATTTGGATTTGTATATTTCAACGATTTACCAGTTATATTTCCCATTAAATTTACGTATATTGAAGCATAAGCGAAACTGAGCATTTGTATCTTGTCCAAATACTTTGAACTCATTTGATAAAAATTAGCAAGAGGGAATTTAATTGCAGTTTTTTCGTTCTCCGCAAACCAAACAATTTGGGTCGACAAACTAAAGGGTTTGAGTGCATTATCTGTGAGCATTACAGGGAACACTGCTGAATCTCGTGATTTTTCTATGGAGAATACCAATTTGAGAGAAAGGATTGGTAAATGTATATAATTCGCAATTGGCGAGAATTCAGAGTCGAGACCAATAAAAAGTAAATAAATGGTGGAAATGTTGCAAGTTAAATCTCTTTTTCCATTGCATAAAACATGACCAGTAATTAAAACATCCGTTACAACATCGTAAGCCGATCTATCAGCATCATTAAAAAATATCAGATTATTTCTTAGAATCCACATAAATAACGAAACTGGTTCATGTTTTCGGCCATTGGCTTGATATTCAATTAAAATATTTATGTTTGGCGTTGAACTTGGTAAGAATCTAAACTTTTCTCCAAGTTCAGTGCGAAATACGTGAGTGTATTTACCAAGTCGAAATATATGTTGAGGTAAAAATAGATCTAGTTGCACTTGACACTGCCATGGTTTAGATGCCACCATGAATTTATAAGGGTCTAATCCAACGCAATGACCACTATTCGCCCAAGTCGGTGACAGGCTAGTAAAATATGTGGAAGTGGCGCAATTGTGAGTGACCTTCCTCAATGTCTGTCCTTTGTACATAGGGATTGAAAAAGTTCCATTAATTTGTGGAATGACATTTTCTGGTAACCACAAAAGATCTCGATATACTTTTTGGTTTTGATTTACCGGATCAATGTATTCTTTTTGCAAAACCACCAATTCAATTTTTCTGAGAATTATTGGTAATTCAACTGTGAATTGGTAGTTAAATTTTACAACGGATGAATTTAAATGATCACTATGTGTGGATAATGTGTATTGAAATATTTACAATAGCCAGAAACAATATATAGGTAAGATTTGACATGATTTGTCTTTTCGTTTTTAAAAATTCCACTTACTAATTTTTACCAAAAGCAGTGGCAGAAGTTTGAAAAAGGTGAAATGAATGAATGTCTGTAAATAATTATTATGCCTAATCTTTCGTCTTTTATCCTATGTAATCTAAACACTTTGCTGACACATACAAAACAAAGTCTTCTGTCTCCAAGTTAATATTAGACATTACTTTACTTGTGTCTTTTTATAACAAAATGAGGTTCAAATAAACCAATTATAAAAATTCATTAAAACTTATGTAAAGTAGTACATAGTGTAACATAAAAACATCTTATAACACACATGTACACACTTGCTTTAACATGTAATTGTCTGTAAGCTGAACAATAAACGCTTTACCTTATCCAATATAATTTAATTACTTTCATGTAATATATGCACGTAATACGTATAGTACACGTGTGTTATTCTATCGATTTTATGTAGCAAGAAAATTTCTTGCTAACATTGAATATGACAGAAAGTGGTATTTTTATGCCTTTCTCCAGCCATCATTGGACACTATCATTTAGGAAATTAGTATATTAAACTGCACAATGAAAAACGTCGTATTAAAAGTAGCCTTAAAAACTTCTCCCTAAAAAGCTGTTTCGAGTATTTTAAGGTGACTGTGCTATTAGTGTGCTTTGTAACACTGCACTTACGATAAGTTTTTTTAAAGATAAGGAACGGAGTTGAGAAAACAATATGGAAATTTCTAAATTTACGTAAAATTAAATAAATCTTTCGTAAGGATTCTTTGAAGTCAAGACGCAAAACATAGTATATATATGCTTGTTTTTCTCAGAATGTCAGAAAAATTTAGTGCTACGGAAATAAGTTCATCACACACACTACTACAACACGTATAAACTGTTTTATAAAGCGAACTTCGTTACTTCTAAAACAAGCTTATGTATTAGATCTATTAGATAAAATATCTTAAGGTATTTTACAAGTATATTTGGATATATGATAACAAACTATAAGCTATCCCTGGGACAAAAATAATTAATTACTTATCATGTAAGTTCAGCATGTAATTTTTGAGACACGCGTGTGTTGTCTCATCAACTTTCGGGTTACAGCAAGTTATTATTACGCTGAAATATTACACAAAGCTAACTTCGGTACTTATAAAACTTACTTCAGACAGTACTTATGTTGTCTTGGCTCCGCAGACAGTCACGAGTAGCAAATTTGAATATGATTACTTAGACTTTTTGTGGAATTCTAAATTTTCCGCATGACAAATTCAAACTAAATTTCGTCAGAACTTCTATAGTCAACTTGAATGCTAACTCGATAAAGTAATGATTAGTATTATTTCCGAGAGAATTACAGTTAAATTTGCTTTTTATGTTTACAGTTTGCTCATTTTTGGCAATTTTTTTGGTCATTCAGGAACTATGCAAAACCGGAAATTGCTCTCGATTTCAATGTTAGTCTGGATTTTTTTACAAGTAAAAGTAATTAGATATAACAAGCACTTTTTTGGTAATTTCGAAATTTATTTTTGGATACGATTGTAAATAATTTAAGTTGTAAATTAAACCGAGTATGGGATTCAAATGACATACTTTATATGTATGACATTTCATTTCACCATAATTTTACTTAACAAAACTTAGTTGGAAATTATAAAAATTATTTGGTTTAAATGTTTGTGCTCCCAAACAAAATATTGACAAAAGCGACTGGCATTCAAGTAAAATAATATGTTTTACATTCGTGGGCTTATGTTTATTTCAATCACATATTCGTTCAGTTTAATTTATTTGAAAGCTAAAACCAGCTATCTGAATTGATTTTCATTAACCGATTTTTTTCGAACATGAAACCAGTAAATGGTTTGATAGTAATCCCGAAACAACTTTCTCAAATCAGTTTGCTCTGTAGTTTTTCATGGCCATAACTAAATACAGGAAAAATTGTCAGGGGTAGTCATATGAATAAAAGCAACCATTTACTACAGAAGCCATCCTTGCATTAACATTAAATCGGAACGAAAGGCTTATATTGAAAACATATAGTTATCATACATAGTTCTCTTTTTTGTATGTTTAATTACCACAGTTTCAGCTCAACAAACATTCACAAATCCCATTTTGGACGAAACAGCTCCAGATCCTTCAATTCTGAAACATGATGGACTTTACTACATGGTCTTTACACAAGGAAATAGAATCGAAATTTTTAAAAGTTCTACCCTTTCCAACTTCCGTAATGCTGATAGTAGCCTAGCTTACACTATTCCACCCGATCATTCGAATCTTTGGTCTCCCGAACTGCGGTTCATTCGAGGAAGATTCTACATCTATTTTACAATGGACGATGGAATTTCGGACGAAAATCATCGAATGTACGTAATTCACGCTTTAACACCCATGGGCAGCTGGAGCCAAGAAATTCGACTACTCCCAGAGGAAAACTTTTACGCGATTGATGGAACTGTACTGGAGTATGGCAATGGGCTGTTGTATTTCATTTGGACTGGGTTTCCTGATCCACCAGGTTCCATGAATTTGTATATTGCCAGAATGACCGATCCTACAACAGTGGAAGCACCAAGGAGACTTTTGAGAAGTCCACAGATGGATTGGGAAATGCATGGATTTCCTGTAAATGGAGCACCGTTTATTGT